>UFQX01001117.1:415289-512558 GCA_900497675.1 Arapaima gigas
CAGAAAACGGGTTTCTTTTCCGAGTGGCTGTTGTGTACCATTGACTTCAGTGTGACTTTGAAAAAGCCACAGGAATAATTCATGGGCCCCGAGAGTTTGGAGAGCGGGAGAGCGAAACTGCATTCAGAACTTGGAATTCATTGAGGCTAATTTGTACCCCAGGATCTCCTGACCTTTCCCCCCCACTCCTTCCTAAGTGTGTGCAGGTCCCTAGGAGCAAGTGCTTTTGACTGTAGAGATGCTTATGGAGTAGAATGTGACTGGTGGTGGGATCCAGCCTGTCTGCAGGCAACAGAGACACCGTCCAGCAGCCCTTGCCCCGTGTGGAGCTGCCTTTGAAATTACTCCAAGCCTCTGCACTGCATGCATTACTCATTTTGACGTACACAAGACATATTTTAGCTAAAGGATTGGTGTGAATGTGGGTTCAGTGTGGCTTTTGTCCTTTTCACATTTTGGCAAAAACTTTTTTTTGTTTTTGTCTCCATGAGTTTGGGAGGGGCTGGAGTTTATGCAGGGATTTTCTTCATCTGATGTTCACAGTGTTAGCGGGAAGACAGCCACCTGCTTAGAGACAAAAAAACATCCACAAGATTTATTTCCTTATGAAGCAAATTTGCATAATGTTGGATCATTAAAAGGCAATTACTATATAGTGTATTTGTTGAAAGGTGCATTAGTAAAGTTTGTAAAGGTGGGAAAACCCCATAGATCGAACCTCTGTAGAAACATTAGATATTTACAAATATTCAGCATAATTACTTAAGGCCACATTTTTTTCCTTAACTGCTTCTTCAATTAGCAAATGATATTATGAGTGCTGCACAAAGCTACCTTTGGTGGTACAAAAAAGAGTTTTTTTTTTTATTTTTTTATTTTTTTTTTCTCCCCCCCTCCAAGGGCCAGCTGCTTTCATTACAAGTTGTCACCCGTTTTGGAGCAACCCTCTCACTCTTTAGGGTCTGAATAACTCATTTCTGGATTAGAGGCATATTCCCAAATCCATTCGTTCATGTGAACCACAGTTCTGTATTTTAGAATGTTTCTTTGATCACACTGTTCTTTCCCATCTCTCCAGAACAAATGTGTATTCATGTACGTGTGTGAACATGTGTGTATATGTGTGTGGGGGGGCAGGGTTACCATATTAAGGTGCTCCATTACAGCTCTCCAGGCAGTGTTTTGGGAAAACAACAGGGTGTGGAAAGCAGCCCTGTCTACTTCTTTTTTGCACTCATGCCAGGACTGAGTGGCAGCATGTGCTGAGAGCCTTAGGAGTCCTTGAGGAAGTGACAATGGGAGCACTCCAGCTGTCACAGGCCTGTCGTATGGAATGTAACACACAGAGCTGCCGACTCGGCTTGCCCACACACCGCAGCAGCCCCTCGGCCTCTCTGCTCGCAGCCTTTTTCCTGTCCTTTGCAACACCAACACTTGTGCTTCAGAATGATGGTGGAAGTCTTCCAGGTGTCATTATGCATTCTCTCCTTCACTTACGTTGGCCATCACCGTTTGCCCTCCAAATCATATCTTTACAGACCCCATGCTTATTCAATGCACCTTAATTCAGTAAACCCATGGACATGGATTGTTATTTTGCTGCTTCACCAAAAACAACTTGCCACTTTGTTCATGAATAAAGGTGAGAAGTTTAACTGAAGAAATATGTGTTAAGCACCTTGCTAAAGGGCGTAGAGTTCATTCTGTTACTGGAACCAGTAACCACCTTCTTTTGTTCAGCAACTGTAAAGTATTTGTATTTATTCATTTAGCTGACACTTAACCAAAGCAACTTAAAATGTTATGATACCTACAATTATTTACTCACTTATACAGATGGTTATTGTTTACTCATGTAATTTAGCAAAAGTACCTTGCTCAAGGGTACTACAGCAGGAGGGGAATTCAAACCTGCAACCTCAAAGTCCAAGAGCAGTAGCAGCTGTAACCACTATGTTGCCTTTTGTGTATTTGGTTTTCAGTTCCCAATCTTTTTAAGGATTTTAAATCACTTGTGAACTGTGACACAGACTGATATGTATCCAGTATTTGATTTAAAAAAATTAACACGTTACATGTGATGTTTGAAACAAATTGGTCTTGGTGTGACCGTTACTGAACTATAGCAAATGTTGATCATTATAATGAGAGGGTAAACCACTTAAATGTGAGACCTTGACAGCATCCCAGATTTATTAATGTCACTCAGTACCACTGAATCTTCCTTGAAGTGAAGCAGAAAGTGTGCATAGCATAGCCAACAAAATCCCGACAAAAGCGTTTGTGCAGCGTTTGTAGCATATGCTGCCCCCTTCTGGAAACATACTGTTTGTTAAAAGGTCCTTTAATATGTATGACAAAAGGATCACTTTTGTCATTGACCCCTCTTGTCGCAAATCTACAGCTTTATGGTTACATTGTATTGATTGTGAGCTCATGGACTATAGTACCTACCTTCAGGTTTCTCTTGAATTGTATTATGGTCACCTGCCCCTTCCCCTGTCTTATCTAATTAGTGGAGGGTAAGAAGGTGAAGTGCAAGGGAGTTTCAGTCCTTATGTCCTATGTCCACTCTTCCCTCATACCCACAGAAAATTAATGGTGTCACACATCTGGATCATTCCAGTGCCCTGATCAATACTTCTCCTCCTTATTGACCTGGAGTTGGCTGATGGCGGAATTTGCCGCATCCTAATTAGAATTATAAATTGAAAATAGGAAATCAATTGGTGCAAATTAAGTGCGGCACGAGTGCGTTTTATTCGGCTGACATTGTCTCTGCTGTGGCAGTTGTTAGTCGAGGTCGAGTTGCTTGTGTGTATGCTGTTGCTTTGGTGTGCGTAATTTATCTATTGCCACAGTCAGGCGGTGGAAAGGTTTATTTACATCTGTCTGGTTTATCGTTTTTTGTGGCTCTGTCGAACAGCTTTTCTGTTGCTGTTGTTTTTTTGGAGTGAATTATTTATGGCCTAAAGCAGCAGCCTGTGACAATGTGCTGATGAGGACACTTTGGAGGGGCGCTGCAGGTTTTTTTTTTTCCTCTGAACAAGCTTCTGGTTTTCTCAGCTGGTCAAAGCTGGTTCCCTGTTTTTTTTTTTTTTTTTTTTTTTTTTTTTNATTTTCCCAGAGTAAAAAAAGGTTTACGTTTTTTCCTTTTTTTTTTTTTTTTTTTTTTTTTTTTTGTGGTATTCACTACACACCCCTCTCTACTGAAAGAGTGCACTTCTGAGTTATGTAAAGTTCAACTGTGAAGGTTTTGTGAGGAAAACAGTTGTGTAGCGACATGCACGTGCTCTGAAACTGACCTGCTCCCATTCACCTCATTAAACCTGCAATTAAGAAGATGCTGCTGAGGCAACATGAGCTCTGCTGCATGCAAACTGGCTTTTCCTGCATGGCTCCATCCTCATTAAACCCTGAACAGAACCACGGTTAAGCTGGACAAACATCACAGTCATGTTGCGTTTTTAATTTGCTGTTCACTGTTGAAAGACATTAAAAAATGAGTCATTCCAGCGAGAGACTTGTTTTATACATTTGTTTGTTGCACAAAGGGAATCAATCAAATTGTTAGTGGTCTAGAGATTTGACAAACAAACAGAGAAGTGAGAGAAAGAAAGAGTAGCTGTTTATTCTCTTTCACCTTCATTGTGTCTTTGGTACCTTAGTCACTGTAAAGCCTCTTTACTCTGAGCTGCCTGTAGTCAGGCATGAACAGAAGCCAGGTAGGAGGCCAGCTTGGTTAGAGAAGCACAGGGTGTTTCAGCAGAGGCCTCTGTATAGTAGTCGGCTCCACCTCCCACTCGCTAGCCCAGCTCCTCTGGGACTGTGGGCACACTGGGGCTCTTCCAAGATGAATTAGACCAGGACAAATGACACGCCCAGCAACTGCACACACTTCCTGGGGAGAGGAGGGGGAAAAATACTCAGCAGAATCCATTATTACTACCAGTGGACAGTTTTGAGTGTGTGCACTGATTTTAGAAAAAACATCCATCAGCCTCCAAACTAGACACCATTAGTCTTTCTTGTAGCCACCATGTCACCATTGTGCGGGTAAATAACATAGTAATAAGTGTCAAGCAGCCCTGGGTTTGAAGTGCATGGGGAAAGGAGGGTGAGCCTTCTTGCAGAGTGTCCCTGTCTTTCACTGCAGCCAGTTTAATGAAGCCAGTGACATTTATCATCCTCTATCACAATTACTTTTGTTTTCAGAATAATGCAGTCATTACTTTCCTTCATATGTGGTATGTGGCAGGCAACATATTTATTTCTTATGAATGGCTTTTTCTGCCCTTAGATGTTTTAACTACTATAAAATTAATAAAACTGAAATAATAATGCCAACACAATCTCATTCATCTGACAACTTGCAAGCTCTCTGCATCTGTGTCCTAGTAAGGCTTACACACTTTTCTTAAGAGCACTTTGATAGCCAATTCGCTTTCTAAGTTGTTGCCTTTTTTTGCTTTCCCAACTGCTGAAGTTTTTTCCTTTCCCCTTTGAAATGCCTTGATTGTGAGACATGTAGAGGATTAATAGATTCCGCAGAGGAGCAGCTTGTTTCTCGCTGAAGTGGCCTGTTGCTGTTGTGCCTTGGACGGAGCCAAGTCCACAAGTTACTGGTCGCATGGGGGCCTGGGGACCATTGATGTCCTGGAATAAACCTGGCACAGACATGAAACACAGAGACTGAAATTTATTGTGTTTGATGTCCTCCCTAGAGGGCTGTTCTCACATCGCTGGGCCCTTAATTAAAAAAAAAGAGGGGACCTGCATTTGATTGGTAAACTGAGCCATGAACTAGATTGAAGGGAACGAGTGCTCTTGGTTTGGGGACAAGGAGCGAGGGGATGGAGGTAGGGTAGAGTGGCTGCAAATGCCCAGCTATAGAACCTATGATCCCATGCTTGGTTGTAAGTTAGGCTGAGCACAACTACATGGTTTGTCATTGAACTTTATATTTAAATGCTCTGTTTTGATCCCCAGATTCAGCTATCTTTCTTGGCAGTGCATCAGCAGTGATGGTCAATACATCGATTCCTCCCCCTTCAACTTGGCCTACTTCACCTCCTGCAGAGTTTTAAGTATAACTTATAGTGTTAATTTCACCCATCACAAAAAGTGTGCCTCTTCTATTGGAAGAGTGGTGCTTCTGAGCAGAGCTGTGCAGTCTAATAGTGTGAGAAATAGATTTATTCAGTACTTCACTGTGCAAAGTGGTGTCTATTTTAATGTGTGAGACCAGCTAATGTGAACACTGATAAAACCTTTTGCCGAAGTCCTCAAGAAGATCAAGATCCAGCAGGCGGATAAATGTTGGTTTATAGGAGTTGTTCGTGGGTTTGTGCTTATCTATTGTTAGAAGCACTCCAAAAGCTGTAGTAAAATTAATCAGTCATTTTAGCTGAATGTGCAGGTATAATTCCTTTGTTCAGTGAACCAGGTGGTGCTTTTCACAGGGATCGCAGCATTTCAACTCATTATATTGTTTTACCAGATCCATCTTTCCTCTTCACAGTCCTCACAGCTCACCTCTGAAGCCCCTTAGATTTGTAAGTCCTTGTGTCTCAGTTCAGTGTCCATTCTTCACAAGTCCGCTTTTCCTTTCATGGTAAAGACACTCGCCTGATGCAGATTGCAGCCGTGTTTCCTGTCTCTTCCTCACCAGAGCCGCATTACTGATGCGTGCTTATCCCTTGGGTTCCAGAGCTAGTTGCATTGGCCAGATTCCATGGGGCAATTTTTTTATTTGCCTTTTCTCCAGAACTGTTTTCTCATCTTCTGTTTAGAATTCTGTCCTTGAGCTGCATTTTCATTTTAATACTAATTTATTTTTTTTAGGGGGCTGTCATGATTCATGATTGTGGGACAAACTCTGACTCTTAACCATGGCTAAATGCTGTTTAGGGACAGGAGGATGGATCTGTCAAGACAGCAAGGAGCTTTGGTGAATCTCGCAAACTCGTGTGCTGCAAAGCTGTGTAGAAAATGGCCTTTGTTTGAAATGCTGAAGCAACAAACTCTGAGCTAAAGCAGCTTTAAGTCTTTAAAGAATGAGAGTATTTGTTAAATGGGGAGAAAACTGGAACATGCTGCAAATGAAGCAGGGCCCATATTTTCATTTGGATGTTAAACTCTTTGTTTCTGGTTACTTTTTAAACTCCCTGCAACACATTGCTAACTGCAGTGAAACACCATCAATAAACCACTTGTTTTAGTGTGCTCTTTTTTGTTTTGATTCACAGTGGTTTGGTCTTTAATGAACAGGGGTTTGCTGTTCCTAAGGTGACATTTGTTAACTGCAGGGTTTGGTGGTAGTGGGCGACCCTAAGCTCTGCCAGACTTGTGAAGGAAAAGGCCAAGCTGATGAATGTCAATCGGTGACCTCAATGGGCAGCCAAAGCGTGCTGCCAGCCCAGGCAGTCATTCATTTCTTTGGCTTCCCACAGCCACTTGGGATTTAATGAGCAGAGGTCGACCTTCGGCGTGATCTTCCACGCCAGGCCCGAGGCCGAGGCCAGGGTGCCATAAATCAATTACCACCCCCAGGCCGGCGCTGGAGACCTTGCTAAACTGTCAGTGTGCTCCCAGAACCCCGCTGGGTGGCATGCTCTCTTTGAAGAAGTTTAACTCGTACACCTGGAGTGTGCTTGGCCACCGCAGGGCCCTGGCTGACTCAAAGCAAGCCAGTTTCATTTAACTCCCAGCCGGCCTTATTAAAGCACTGTCAACCTACCAAGGGCTAGTCGCTGAGCTTCGACCGCACAGCTGCATGGAGTCGTCCTGTGTGTGAATCAACACTGATGTGGAAATCTATCCTTGATGATTCATCCACCAAGCTGAGCACATGCTGGCACCCCACTCTTCTACCAGATTGTTTTTCAGTTAAGGTCCACCTTGTCCACAAGAATAACTCCCAAGCAGATACTTAAAACTGGACCTTTTACAAGTGTTTTTGACTTTTAAGGAAGAGAAGAAGGCTATATAAGTTGGGATCCTAAAGCTACATACTTTTTCTGTAAGCTCAGTCAATAAATCATGCATTTCATTCACACATTTACAGCGTTGTCACTGAACCCCAGAGTTTGTCCTTAGAGAGTTAAAAAAGCAAGAATAAAGCGGGGAAAAAAGGGTGGGTGTGAATACTAATGGAAAATAGCATTAGGACAGACCTGCAATAGAATAAGATCAACTGTGGCATCACCAGAAGTAAACTGCGGCATCAGATGAGAATTAGGCTGTCCTTGTTGTCATGATTTTGACAAAAAATCTGAGTTTAGCCAGTCAGGTTGCAGGGCTTCTGGTGATAGGTAGCAACCGAGATGTTTATGAAATGCTAATTCACTCAATAGCCGCACATTTGTAAAACTCAGTAAATATTATATTATCAATTAGCCAAGCTAAATAAGCTTATTTTTATTCTAGGTATAGAGAATAACACAGTAGATGAAACAGCATATTGAGGTGATTAAATTTGTAGAAGAACTCCAGAGACTGAATTGGAAAGAACTGTACCATCAGAGAATCCTTGATATATGTGCTATCTGGTCTGTCTGGACAACACAGTATTGATAAAACATTTAACACAGCCATATGCCTTAATATATGTTCAGTAATAAAGTTCTATGAGTTTACAATCTTTTCACAATACTGGAACAAGCTAGCAGTCCAAATGATCTGTGAAAGATGTGTAATCTGTGGGGATTCCCTCTTTTTAACCTTTCTATTATAACAGTTAAATTATATAAGTAGATAGAGCCCATCACTGCAGGAAGAAAAATGGTTTTAGAGGCTTTCACTTTGTTACATCAATGAATCAAATTTTGTCAGAAACTTCTCAATAGTGTGTAAGTTTGAGTATTTATGTAAGAAATAAGGACAAAAGTGAGGTGTAGAGGGCATGCGCAATGTGTGGCCTGTGTTGTTATTTGGATGAAATGCAGCTTCTCTGTTCAGTGCATGTGGGCTAAGTTGTATGTGTGTGTTTGTCTGCAGGCTGCGAGAATGACCACTGGGGACCCCACTGCAGCAACCGCTGCCAGTGCCAGAATGGAGCTCTATGTAACCCAATCACGGGCGCCTGTGTCTGCACCGACGGCTACCAAGGCTGGCGCTGTGAGGAGCCCTGTGAGCCCGGCTTCTATGGCAAGGGTTGCCAGCTGCCCTGCCAGTGTCTCAATGGGGCGACCTGCCACCACGAGACTGGAGAGTGTTTGTGTGCCGCAGGCTACACCGGAGCCTTGTGAGTGAGACTGCCACCCCTGGTCCTTCGATCCATCTCCCCACCCCTCACTCTGTTTGCACTGATCAATGTTTGTCAAGGCAGAAGTTTCAGAGTGTATATTGACCGTAGGCTGCTTTGAGCTGCTCTGCATGTTCCCTTTCTGCAATGCACGTTGTAGAAATTGTGTGTTTCTGTGTGTCTGACAGCTGTGAGGAGCAATGCCCTCCTGGCCGTCATGGACTCAAGTGTGAGCAGCGCTGTCCCTGTCAGAATGGAGGGGTGTGTCACCATGTCACTGGGGTGTGCACTTGCCCTCCTGGCTGGACGGTAGGACTACCTACTTGAGTGGCAGGGATGTGTGGTACAGTTGTCTTCCCACTAAAAGCGACATATTTTTCCACTCTATCTTACATGCAGTTCAAGTGTCTAACATGTAAATGACTTAATGAATACGTTTTGGGGATTTTGTCTTATTGCTTGTTTTGGTATTTTGTCTGCTTTGTCCACTACTAGAAATACCTGTACCTGGATATGCTTGTAGGGGCAGTAGATAAAGCAGTGGTTACAGCTGCTCTCTTACACATGAAAGACCCAAGTTGAAATCCCACCTCCTGCTATAGTACCCTTGGTACTTAAGCTAAATTTTTCTAGTAAAAGTCGTCCAGGTTAATAAATTAATAATAAATCATAAAAGCTTTACGTTGTAAGCCACTATGGCAATCTAAATAAATAAATGTAAATTTTTACTGCTTATTCTTTTGCACATGTAATCATTTTCATCCACTTTGCATTGACACTGTAGACAGGCTAGCCTTTGATCTTATTTTTTTCCATAGGGTCCTGTGTGTGCCCAACCCTGCCCGTTTGGCAAGTTTGGCATCAACTGCAGCCAGGACTGCTCCTGCCGCAACAGTGGGCTGTGTGACCACATCACCGGGCAGTGCCAGTGCTCCCCAGGATACAGTGGAGAGAGGTCAGAATGTCAAGTATAGCCAGTAGGCAATCATATTGTAGTCAGAATGCCAGTAGCCAATCTCAAAGCTGTCACTGAATCAGCAGCCAGTTACATTGCAGTTCGGAAAACTAATAATAAGTTATATGGAAATTACATCACATTGCAGTGGAAAAAAAAATCAGAGTTCAGTAACACTGTAATCAATTTGTGGCCACATTTTAGGCATCATAATTTTTCACCATGTTGTCTGTGGGACCCCTACCTATTTGCAAATAGAGAGACCAGATTAAAATTGGTATTATTTATTTATTTATTTGCATTTTAAACAATGTTTTCCCTTTATTTTTCACATTCTGTTTGTAGGCCAGACGTGTATTCTATGGCCTTTTCATCTCTGTCCATTATTAATCTCAGTTTTGGCTCATGCTGATCAGCTTTTTCTCTGTAATTATCAGTAGTACTTTTATCACTTGTTAGTTCAGTCCCAGTTTTTTAAATTGACCTAGTTATTTTTGCTTGTGATAGGTGAATTCAACTGCAGAGAATTATTTTGAATTTTTTTCCAGCTTTTCCCCAAGATAAGACCAATTTAATTTGAACATGACACAAAGCTAGTCTTTCTTATGATTTCATTGGGTTTATATCAGCTCCTAATGACTTTGTTGAACTTTTTTTTTTATATCCTCTTAACATCTCTCTGGACTCTCGTAGTCTGTACCTTACAGTTTGTGTTTAAGAAATGTGCTAATATGAGAGCAATGTGTCCTTCATTTTGTCCTGTGTACTGCACATTTTTGTGGTGTCCCTCCAAGGGGGGTAAAAAAGACATTAATGCAGCTTCACCACTCTGCCATGCCTGTCCTTTCAGATGCCAGGAGGAGTGTCCCATGGGGACATATGGGCCACAGTGCTTGCTCAAATGTGACTGTCAGAATGGTGCCAGATGCTACCACATCAACGGGGCATGCATGTGTGATGTGGGCTTCAAGGGGCCACACTGCCAGGAGCGTTTCTGTCCCCCTGGCCTCTATGGCCTCATCTGTGACAAGTACTGTCCCTGCAATGTCACCAACACACTTAGGTAGGCTGAGACCTACTGTAGTGCCACACTCTACACGATACCACCCTTTGCATCTCTGCCTACATGTGTAGGTCACTGGACTGTTCAAATTCCTCTTGGCATCGCATTCTTGTTACTTACTCTTGCATACATTTGGTTACACAACATTATGTGGAGACAGGTATGAATCTGTAAAACCCATATGAATGCAATAAATTAATTAAATTTTATTCATTTTTATAGCATGCTCTCTTACCAGAGTGACACAGCACTCAACATTAAGTAACTTTGTATGCCTTTCAGCTGTATTGCAGTCTTTTTTCATTTTACACTTCTGTTTTGAAGTTTATGTAATATTATACATTATCAACAGTGGTGATATGGAGCCCTGAATACAAAAGGAGCAAAGCTGATGTAAGTCTGAGGGGAGGGAAATTACACCATTCACCTGAAGAACCTCAAGCTAAATGTCTGTTTTGTGTTTTTCCTGTCGTTTTGCCAACAAAGAGCATCTTCTCTGCCGTGGTGCACCTGGTACACTAAGCACTAATCTGTAGTACTTACATGCAGCTCTTTACCTCTTCCCAGCTGCCACCCTTTGTCAGGGGAATGCACCTGCACTGCTGGCTGGGCGGGACTCTACTGCAATGAGACCTGTCCATCTGGTTACTATGGTGAGAGTTGCAGCCAGTTGTGCAACTGTGCCAATGGAGCAGACTGTGATGGCATCACTGGAGCCTGCGTCTGTGCACCTGGATTCATGGTAAGTCCCCAGCAGGTCACTCAGGCTGCAACAAACACTTCTAAACCATCAGCATACAGGTGGGAGGTCTAAATGCTGTCAGGGATCTTATTGGTGCTGTTGGGCTGCAGTATTTCTCAGCCCCTGCAAATACTGGGCTCAGTGTTCCACACATAATCAGTTGAAACAGCTCTGGTTATAGTTTTCCATAAATATTCAGTGTTGTAAATCCTTATTTCTTAATTAAAATGTGTAATGACAACAAAATTTCTAGGAGATGAATATATCGCCTAGAATATGAATATACAGAGTATCATTTCCAGTTAAACATACACATTTCCAATACTAGTATTGTTTAGGTACATTATGAAGAACAGATGTACAGTGATGTGAAAAAGAAAGTCCATAAAGTTTTATGGTTTTATACATCAGGACATAACAAAAAAATCATCTCATCTTTACCAGGTACTAAAATTAAGTTAATTGAACCTCAGGTGAGAAACAACACATAACAGACTCCACTGTGTCATAATTTATTTATATAAAACCATGGAACTGAAAGAGAGTGTACTTTTGTCTTCACATTACTGTATATGTGGTTTTTGTGGGAATAATTGTTTTTCTGGTTGAAAATAATTTGTGCTAATGGAAATCACTAGCAAATTTTTCCTTATTTTACAATTGTTGTTTGATGGTGATTAAGTGTTCCACATTACTGGTGGAAGATGTTAATGTTACAGAACTGAAAGTAATATATTCCCATACATTTCCTTGTCTATTACTAATAAGTGAACAACAAAACAGATGCAAGTGTTTTATTACAGGGTGTATAATGGATGTGTCCCATTATGGCTCAAGCCTGTACTTAATACAATCTCTTGCCAAGTAGAGAGGGCAGAAGTAAATGCATAGACTTGGAAATGGATCTTCTTCCAGATTAGAGATTTTCTTCTTCATTAGTGTCAGACTGCTGATACGTGACTCATTTTACCTACCATGCCCATGTGCCAGCTTGGCACTTCACATGTAGCACTGTTTCTTTGGGGCTTTGGATTGCTGCTCGTGAACTCCTGTCTTGGTGCCAGGTGCACCCCATCGTGTGTAAGAGAGTGCTTTGCTTCAATTGCAGGCCACCACTGATATCTGAGCTACCTGGCTAAGGCTTGTTCTACACCACCGATTTTGTCTGTATTTCCTTCACCTGCTCGTCACTGCCCGTCCAGACGGGACTCACAGCAGGCACTGGGGCATGTGCCAGAGTCATTAAACTCACCCTGAGGGGCAAGGGATGGATGCCAGTAGCCTTGACAAGATGAGAAGAGGGCACAGGGAAGGAGCAGGCACAGGCAGGGCAGCTATGTGTGGGTAGAACACAAGGCCTGTGGAATAGAGTATGCACGGTTGTTACATGTTAACTGAAAATGGTTTATCTTAAAAAAATACACATAACATCTCAAGAAACTAACCCTATGAAATGAAGGTTTAAAAGCAATGTTGCATTTCTATGACACAAAGCAGAGAAATGGAGCAGGTTAAAGTCAGCAAGACCTCTGTAAGACATAGGTACTATCATGAACTGGAAATGGGTCTAGATTAAAGCTGCAGACTGCAACAGAATCATTCAGGAATGTGTAGCTTTTCATCACAGATTTCCCAACTGGCCAGTGGTGTGCGTGGTCCAATGCAGAGTAGTTCAAAGACTGTGCTTCTGGCTAAGGGGTCCCAAGTTTGAAAAGAGCCTCTGCCAGGTAACAGACATGACAAGCTGTGTGTCTTTTTGAATAAAATAATAGTCTAATGAACTGAACAAAAAGCTGTGGGAAATTTCTCACCCCAAACCAACCATTTGTATCAAAGGCACCAATCCCTTCAATTTGGCACAAATAAGTATAATGAAGTACTGTGTGGACTCTGCATTTCATTGGCAATTCCCCGCAGCTCCTTCAGCTCTGCGAGTTTGCAGCACTGATAGATGTGCACACTTCTCACAGCATGTTCTTCAGCAAAGCAGGGAGTAAAGCATTCATACTCTGTGTGTTACAAGCACAGGGAGAAGCCAGGGAAGTTCTTCATGTTAAACCCTCCAACTAGTGCACTCTTAAAACAATTTGTTAACTGGATGAAAAACTGTTTGCTCCTCCATTATGTTTTAGAGAGTTGTGCTTAAGAGGCCCCGATTTGATGTCCTTCACTAAAATATCAAGGTTTTTTAAGCTGGTCGTATTTGGGCCTGTTGAGAGGATTCTCACTACGCTGTGCCTTGATTGATAAAAGAACTGTTTTTTTTTCCCTTCTCAGCAAGCATATTCCTCAACCTTGCTTGTATCTTAGTAACTATCTTCTTTCTATTTAGCACTGTTATTTTGCTTTATGAATATAAAATTGGTGGTCGAGAGCAGTGGCAATTAAATCATTTGCTTGGAAGTGAGACTGATGTCAATTAGTGATGCTCCTTGCATACAAATAGACACAGAAACTGATCAATCCTATGTCAGGAAGAAGAAAGGTATTGCTGTAGCTCCTGTCTTGTTAAAACAGCTTAGAATGCTAACGAGTTTGAATGTGTGGTGACACATGCAACATGGATTCTACTCCCCACGTCCCTCTCGCAGGTTTATGAGCCTAGAAGTGGAGTCTGCACATATCCCTTTTGCAAACACGTAATTGTCAGAGAACATGGAGCATCTGCTTGTCTGCCGATACGGAGGTGATTATTTAAATGTATTTATATTGTAAGTATGTCTTAAAACCATACTTGCTGGCAAGTGTTTTGCAATATTGCGTGAACTGACAGTCATTCAAATAATAATGTGGCCGACTCAATTGCTCTTTTTTTTTTTTTTTTTTTTAATTCGGAAATGGGAAGAATTTGGTTTTGAGATGTAAGTTGTGCAGTTAGTGAACAATGGCCTGTGCTAACCTGTCTGCATAGGGAGCCTGCCCNATTCGGTTTTGAGATGTAAGTTGTGCAGTTAGTGAACAATGGCCTGTGCTAACCTGTCTGCATAGGGAGCCTGCCCCAAAATTATCATTCAGCAGACATAAATTCACAGCCACTCAGGACAGGGACCTGCCAGCACTCAAACCTTTTCTGGGGACCTTAAATCATTTAGTCTGTTCTCATTCAGAGCCAGGGATTCAGAGGCTGTGTGCGATGGTATTGATGGGTCCTCAGCACTGGGAAATGGGTTGTATCTGGAGTAGTGCATACTGCAAATTAAAAAGAGTGAAATTCTAATGATGCCAGACCAGGGGAGAGAGGCCCAAAATGCAGAGTTTTATGTTTCTTTTATAGGAAGGTTTATTCTGGAGCTTCTGTGTGGGATTCAGGGATAAGCGATCAGGGGTGTCTACACTCATAGTTTCAGCTTATTAGCGGTAGCACGTGCCAAGCAGAGCACTGGACTCAGCTCCCCCCTTGCCCCAGTGGGGTGAGTGACACACTGACACCATGGACACAATGCTATTATGGCTCAAGTAGAAGCCACACCCTGTCTTTCTTTCCCCTTAGCCCCTCATCCAGGCAAAGGGCCATCACCGAGAGTCCATTTCAGCAAGTAATTGGAAGAGGCATAGTATGTAATAGTAAAAACAGTGTGAGAGGTCCTTCACCAAAAAATGATAAGGTGAAGCAACCTGACTTTGGTTATAGCCATATGAAAATTAAGTCCATAAATTAATTTTATTATGGCAGTCTTTGGCTTTTCAATCCCTTGTTAGAAATGCACTTTACATAATATTAAATAATGTCACTATTGATTGTGATCAATACAGTTGCACCCTGATGCTAAGGAAAGGGTTTCATGGGAGGATAGTGGTCAGATAACTGCTGCCTGAACAAAGTCGTGGTGTGAACAAAATGTGACAGTCCTCTGTTGACCTTAAACTTGATCTGTCACTCTAACGTAGAATCTGTTTGAATTACAATTGTTGAAGGTGTAAATATGTAAATGCATTGGCTTGGATCATTATCAACCAACCCAAACACTGATGTGCACAAGCAGTTACTTAGTTGTCATTCAGTTCAGGAAAGGTGTTTGTACAACATGCAAGATGTAGATATAGTTAACCGTAGAGGGACTAAGGCCGTGTTAAAGTGTTAGTCGAGTACTATAATAGCAAAGTATTTGTCCCCATGAGTCTCCTCTCAGCAAAGTGCAGCAGCACACTTTACTTTGCAGGTGTCTGACTGTGAGTCATTGCCCTCCATGCAGGGGGAAGACTGCACTGTGAGCTGCCCCCCTGGTTTCTATGGAACAAACTGTTCTTTGCCTTGTTCCTGTCGCAACGAGATAGCCTGCTCCCCTGTCGACGGTTCCTGCATCTGCAGAGCAGGTGAGGTCAATACCATGGGGCATCACATGTGCGTCACAGATGCAGGGAGGGTTTACACCATTTCTGCCAAAGGCCCATGAGCCACATCAGGGTTACAAACCAAGATTAAGGCTCGAACAAGCACAAGCTTCTGTTTGACACGCAGTTTAACAATACAAACGGCGCTATTAAATCCAATCAGCAACTCACAGTGCCCATAAGATTGTCCATCAATACTCCATTAAAATGAGGTTACCATATACATGATGAGGTCCACTGTGATCTGAAGGGATGGCACAAGCCAAGAGCCATTTTTCTTTTCAGAAGTACTGCCCCCATACACATATTAAAATATTTATCACCTATAGAATTTGCTAGGGAGCATCGTAATAAAAGACTAAAGATATCTGATTCAAAATTTTCTTGAAGTTTCAGGGTTCTATCTGAAAATAACCACCATTCACTCCACTGCTTCTTTACAGAAATGATTTTTTGTGCATCATCTATGTAATGTAATCTTTTTTTATTCAGTTCAGTAGTTTACACAATTTTTTATGCATATTTGATTAAGAAAAGCAATCATCACAGGTTGCACAACAGCGCAAGGAAATGGAAAGATATTGTGTTAGGTTTTGTACATACTCAGCTTTACTAGTTGCTGCAAACTATTTTTTTCTGAGTGTTATTTTATTGTTATGGATGGACCTGCTCTGTTAACAGACCAATGTATTCATATACAAATGTATGAAATGCTGACATCTATTGCAGAATATTTTTGCATTCAGATTAAAATTGTCAGCTGAACTGATTTCGTATAAATTCCACATCTGATTAAATATTTATTAAGAACATTATAAGAACACTAAAAAACTGATTGATGATTTACTGTACGTATGCTAACAAGACTATTAACTATTACCATTAAATATGTTTCCTGTTATTCTTTCATCCAGAGCTTAACCTGGTATTTTTTCTTGATCTCTTACATCCATATATGTATCAGAAAGTTTCTTAACTGAAAAAAATATGCATGATATGTTTATAATTTTGAACTGTCAACTTGAAAACCTAGGGTATCAGCAGGCAGGCAACAGAAATGGAGCTGAGAAGCTTCTCTCTGAATGGAAAGACAATAGAGAGTAAAGCTAGAATCTTGACTTTCAGTGGAGAGTTAGTAGAAAATGAGAACACCAGGAGCAAAGCTAAGGTCACATCTCTACCTTTTGTCTCCCAGGCTGGCAGGGGGTGGACTGCTCCATCATGTGTTCTAGCGGTACCTGGGGCCTGGGCTGCAATCAAACCTGCACATGTGCTAACGGGGCAGCCTGCAACCCCATGGATGGCACCTGCACCTGCTCACCAGGCTGGTTGGGGGAGAGCTGTGACATACCCTGCCCTGTGAGTCCTTCACTCAAGCCAGTTAGCTTCAACAGTGGTTGACTGCATCGGAGATCTTTTTGTGTGTGTGTGTGTGAGTTAATGCAAGAATGTTACTGTATTGCATTGACCTTGCAGGATGGTACATATGGGCTGGAGTGCCATGAGGAATGTGACTGCTCCCATGCTAGTGGATGTGACCCAGTGAGTGGGCACTGCCGTTGCCTTGCTGGCTGGACAGGTAATTATGGACCACTAACAAATTAGAACACTGGTACATACTAGAATATAGGAAGACACTGGTACAGTGAGACACAGATACAAGAATACTGACACAGACACACTAAAAGTTAGGGACAGCCCAGGACACTGACAGTGTGACATCAGAACACTGAGACACCCAAATATTGACATACCAAGACTGAAACAGCAGAACACTGACACTAAGGCCCTGAGAAACTAACACTGATGCACAGAAGCCTAGACATTAGTAGAGAAAGTGAAGATGAAGACATGGAAACAGCCAGAATGCTAACAGTCCAGCACGGACACTAAAGCAAGTTGTGCAAGAGCCTGATAAAGAGCAGCGATGAGCTGAGGTTGGCAAGGAACATCACTGTAACATAAGGAGATAAGACAGGACTGGGTTCTCTGAGATGTTCAGTATACCATTAGACAGGAGTCCAAAGACCATCCCTTCTCTTCTATTGATGTAAAATAAGGATACTGCTCAAATAGTCATGACTAACTTCTAAAATGGCAATTGGGTATTAAAATAGAACTAGTAGATGTATAAATCATAAACACGTTCTTTTGAACACAGCATTCTTTTGAACAGCTGTACTCAGTATAAATCTGGAGTTGAACATTATAGTTTCCTCTTAGTAAAGTAAGTGTGCACACTTTGAAATTCAGATTTAGACACAGAAGGACACATTTTTAGGTGACTTGGATAATATTTCATATGATTTCCCTCAAGTCCTATAAAAGTTGATTATATGCACATTTTATATTTTTAAAATGTCACAAAGCAACAATTTGTGGCAAAATATGCTATATAATTTTTCTCTTCTGTTACCCAATTAATGAATATATTATGGTGGAAAGAAACAGCTTTTTTGTCAAACAAAGATAGTATGGTAGAATCTTTTTTATGCAGTTACAGTGCACAGTATGCTTGTTTTTATTGTTAAATGTCTAACTTGAGTTTTGGAGTCCAGATACTCCTTATTTACTATACTAAATAAAATCCACAGGAGATTTAATATAGGGACTGTAGCTGCGTTTCGGGGTGTTTGGTTGTACATGTGACACTGTTTAGCTAAGGGCTGTCTACATATTTGTCGTACAAGTGTGAAAAATTAATAAGGCTGAATGCTCTCTGCTTGCTATCTAATTAGCTGCTGTTCATCTCAGGAGAACCTGCAGCTAAAAACCCTTTAATCATTTCTCTGTATCCTATTCATACCTCTGTATGTAGCTGGCGGCAAAAATGTGTTCATGTAGAAAGAGCAGGAGAAAAGCAGTCAGAGTGTCAGAGCCAGGATAAAGGTCGTCCAGTTTTGTATGCAGCTTAGCCTCCTGAATGACTTACAGTGGAGCCAGTGCTGGGTCATTACTATTACATTATTATTACATGGGAGTGGAATAGTGTAGGAAAGACTTCAGTTTAAGAATCATCATGGTCCACACTGAGAAGGTGCCTATCCAGGCAGCTACAGAGCTGAAGAAGCTTTTTTAGGTGAAATGCAGAGATTTCAGCAGGTGAGAAGGAAGCCCTGAGCAGTACGCTCTGAATATGGGGCAAGTCTGCACCATCTGCCTGATGTAATTGAATGGCTAGGGTCCCATGGAGCAGAATGGTGTGGGCGGGTAGGTACAACATGCCCCATTGAGCAGACCTTGTGAGGCTGACTGTTTGCAGTGGGGGCTGCAGTATTCAATTCATAATGCAAAAGTCTCCACATTAAACATGGCCTCATGAGTGTCTGCAGCAGGGCTAATGGCTTCTGTGGTTTGGCAGGTGATAGGCCCACAGCTTGAATGGTCAGTTACTCTCCTGCGGAATCATGTACACATGAGCAGCTTGCTGGATAGAAAGCCACGTCCCATGTGCTGCCCTACTTGTGTTGCTGACATGTTCTTGTCTTATAGGAATTGCTGATGTCTTTCTTGTCTGACATGAGGGGAAAGAGGAAAGGTGTCCACTTGCAATGTCAGTGCAGAAGTAATGTTTTGCATAGGACACAAATTAATGGCTATGTGCAATTATGTTTTTAAATTAAGTTTTTAACTCTGCATACACTTTGCTTGAAACTAATAAAGAAACTTAAAAATGCTACCATTTAGAAGATAAAGTTACCCAGAAGTTCCAAGTCAGGTTGACATCACACTCTCAGAAGAGTGGCATCAGAACAGAAGAATGCCTCTGTGGGAGGGGGGGGGGGCACACTAGGGAGGCACAGGGGAGCTGTTTGTCTCAGCATGTCGTTGTCCTTGCACTCTGCTCTAATTGGGAACTTGGACCCCTGGCACTTTCCCAACAAACAGGCACTTCTGAAGAGGCTCCTCTTTGGTTTGCTCTTTCTTGTTCCCCTTGCCTGGCTTCCAAAGGCCGCCTGTTTGTTGCCATTAGCCTCAGAGCATTGCATTACGTTCTCATCTATCTGCTGACAATAAGGGCAGTGAAACATTAATTCTGGCCAACTTAGCAGAATGTTGACTTCCCCTAACCTCGGCAGCCACTGCCTTCCTTCCTTCCTTGCTGTTTGATGTCCTGGGATTTATGGACCGCGCTCTTGATTCATTCTATCTCTGAAACCGCACCACGTCATTTACCCCCACACACACATCTGTCCCTCTGCTCCACACACAAAAATGTGCAGGTTTGAAACTGGTCTCCTGAGTTTTGCTCAGGTTTAATTCAAAGCCTTTTCGTAACTGCCGTTTTAATGGCCGCTCTACACTCAGATATTCTGTCAAAAAAATTTCAAATGAGACTCAGGCAGGCGAGCAGCAGCTTTTCTAAGCTCATCTTGAAAGTGTGCTCTGTGTGGGTGTGTGTGAGTGTGTTTGTGTGTGTGCTGCATAAAATAAACCTTTGTGTGTCTTTGCACATGTGTTTGCATGCAATCTGATGTTTCTGATGGGGACAGAGAGCACAGTGAGAGGGAGAGTGTGTGTATGTGGGTGTGGGTGTTTGAACGGTGTGTGCATGCACCAAGGGGGGCAAGCAGTTGGCCGGCAATAGAGGCTCCCACAATCCGGCTGTGTTGTAGCGGAGTCCCTGGCGGACGCTCTGCTCTCGCCTCTGTACACAGTGCTGCTGAAAGAGAATGACAGAGGAGCTGCAGTGACACTGGGGATCCGCAACTTTTAATGAACACACTCTGCTTGCAGGGGGTGGGTGGGGGCCGGCCCAGTTTGACAGAAGAAACAGATCGCTTGGAAAAAGTCACAAAAAGTAGAAGGAAAAAAAAAAACTTTGGCAGCACACAGTTAAACCCAGAGTTTTCTGTGTTCGGTGCTGCTTAAGCTGATCTTTTCCAAGAAAAAACTGCATTGTTAAGGCCAGTACTAGTATCCTAGTGCAGTGAAAGTGGGGAGGCACCTGGAAAAGGGGGGCTCTGGTATCCTGTGTTGACCAGTTAAACAGCTGCAGTGGTTTGATCAAGGAAGTGGCCTCAAGGTGCAGTGTGATGCTGAGGTAGGGGAGCAATTGCCCAGCTCCTGGAGCTGTGCAGGTGGGCATGGCAGGTCCACATGAGAGTTCCTTCATCGAGAGGTGGCTGGATTAGCACTGAGCTGATAACACCCTCACTCAGCAGCTCTACCAGGACTTAGTCCATATCTGCCATGGTGCCAGTGATGCACAACATAAGGGGCAGGACCTGCAGATGCTGCACAAATTTTGAACTGAAAGAAGCACATTACTGTGTGTTTGCTTACTTAAATTATCATTTACTGTTACTAGATTTAAAAGGTCAAAGAATATGACAATTAATTTTACAGTGAATTTAACATAAAAAGCATAATTTGCAAGTCACTCCATCAAAGAGATCATAAAAATGAGAGCATTGTGCAGTGTAATTTATATGGTTTCAGATGTTGTTATGCTGACTACAATAAATGAAAATGTGAAAAAAATACATTTGTATCTTTATATAACATTGCATAGCAACTTGTTTCGTTTTCTTTCATCACCAGAATATGACTTCAATTCTATAGCTGGTTCTTGTTTTTCTTCTTCTTCTTATCCATTCTTGAGCTGATACTTTTGTCCAGTACATTAGTATGCACACCAAAGGACTGATTCCTTGTTATTTTCTGCACAGCTAGCAAGAGTTCATGACTTTTGACTTGCTGGTCAGAGAAGGTACAATTGGTTCTACAGAGTGCAGCTCCATGGAATAGAAGCACAGGAGAAAACACAGCAGAACAAATATTGTCTAAAAACCAGTCCTAACTGCCATATTTTGTCCGTTCTTTTGTTATTTTGTCATTTGCATCTATGCCAGTACTTGTACAAACAAGGCGTAATGATTTGTTTAAAAAAAAAAAAACTTTTTGTGGAATTTTTTTTGGGTTATCAACACTAGAATAGATACGGGAATAGACAAGGATATGGCTAAGTGAAAATTTATATGACATGTTCCCCACTTAATACCATATTTTATGGGCCTTATTTTTTCGAATTTGTCTTGCAATAGATAATTTTAGCAGTTTAAAAATTATTTATCCAGCGAAAGTTAAAGTCCGTGTGCTGCAGTTTTTTTTTCTTAAATTTTGTTTAACTCTTTTGTTAGTTAAGGAATTTGACTAGTGCTGAGAATCCATCCATGATTCCCCAAGGGCACCTTTATTAACACACCGGGCTGACAAATCCAAACATTTACTTTGTGGAACATTTAGCATTTTTGTGTTGTATTTATTATTGAGTTTTTTTATTTATTATTGGGGGTTTGGTAGACAACACTTGTGATAACAATTTTCTTCAATATGGCTGCAGGAATCCACTGTGATAATGTGTGCACCCAGGGCCACTGGGGACCCAACTGCTCCATGTCCTGCACCTGTGAAAATGGGGGCTCCTGCTCCCCAGAGGATGGCACCTGTGTGTGTGCCCCTGGATACCGTGGGACATCCTGTCGTCGCAGTAAGGCCCCGTGCTCATTTCACACTCACACTCAATGTGTATGTGAGCCTCTCATTCAGGGAAGCATTTCTATGTGTTGACCTCACATCCTCTGTGCCTCATCAGCTTTAAAGATGGGGCATTTGGATGGATTACTGCGTGAATCTGGCTGTGTTTACTCTGTCTCCAATCAGACGCCAGCTAGACCGATGGCCGCCCAGTCGGCACGCAGGCGTCTGATTGGAGTGCACACCAGAAAGATGGATCACTCCTACACCACTCGCCATTTAGACAATTATCTTAATGACAGGAGCCCGCTGCAGGAAGATTCAGGTCGACCAACGCAATACTGTTTCACCACTTAAAGCAACAGCAATTAAAGCACAATTAAGAGTTTAACAAAGAAAAATGATCAGAAGGTAGGCGTAAGAAATTGGAATGACTGGCAGAAAAGAAATGAGTCAAAGTGCCGGTGCATTGTGGGGAAATTATCAGCCTAGGATGGTAACAGACAATTTGTTTTTGTCTATATTCCTGACTCATAGCTCTATGCAGATTGTTTTCTTTGCAGTAAAACTGAATGGTAGAAAAAATTGAGATCTCAAGACTGACACTTCTTTTCTGCTTGTCTTTTCCTGCTCATATTTTTCACTTTGATTTTTCCCCATCATCATCTGTTGACCACCCACATACATGGGACCTTCCCACACCATTTCTCTACGCCAGTCTGCTCCCCAGGGTTCTATGGACACCGCTGCAGCCAGTCGTGTCCACAGTGTGTCCACAGCAGCGGGTCGTGTCACCACATCACCGGCCACTGCGAGTGTCTGTCTGGCTTCTTTGGCCCGCTCTGCAACCAAGGCAAGTCCCCCGATGTGTCCTCCACACCCCTGTTTATACCTGAGGCTTTGAGCCTTATCACAGTGCTCCTTACTGAATTTCCTTATCTCAGCCATGGTGCCTCTAACCTATGATGGCATGGAGGTAAAGGTGGGGGGGGGGCGTTGCTTAGAAGATACTGGAGCATACTGGGTGTCTGAAGCTGCTGCAGGAGTGCATTTGTGTATCCATCTGGCCGTCACGTACACACTCTCTCTGAACTGAATTGATGTGCAGCCTTAGTTACTGGAGCACACTGATAAAGTGGGATGAATAACATTAACGTTGACATTCTGACAAATAGCTTTCACAAGGAAACCAAATTTTTGCTGAAAATTTCCTTTTAGAAAAAGACATGTGAAATGTGGTAAGTCCAGTATTATCACTATTTCTCGCAATTTACACAACACATCGACACACGTGTGCATGTATAATCACAAATATATGGTTAAGATTTATCCAAATGTGGTAGTTGTTTGCTTGTTTTTGAGACTAACATAAATTTTCTAAATAATATATTTATAAATTACAATATGTTGTATTGGTTCCATCTGTACACTCCATACCTGTGACAGCAGTCCTTAGACAGAGTGAGCTTCCCAAGGAGAACTTCATTTAACTTCATTTAGTTTAGGGTACCGGTATCTGATGGTCCTTTTGTTAGGGTTACCATTCAGTTGGCAGCATAACTAAAGTAACTGGATTTGAGTCCAGTTCAACTTCGTAAGCACAGTAATGAGCATATAATGACCTCCTCATTTTCTCCTCCTGCGCACACGGTAAAGGAGAGACCCCCAGATTAAATATAGATATTACTTTTCATAATAATTAACTTATCTCTTCATACATTAGAAAAAGGCAGTATGCATATATAAAATTCCCTTTCATGGCTTTGAAAGTTATCTTATAAATAAAAATTATATATCTTAAAAAGACTTAGTGGAGGAGATGATAATTTGTCTGCACCATAATTACGATGAAAAGGCACTAACATGGGAAGCTGACATCCATCCTCTTACCTCCCCTGTTGGTCTGTCTTTTTCAGGATCCCCTCCACCATCTGCAGCCTTTCATTCACTGAATGTTAATGAATTTATTGAAAAGAATTTTGTTGGAAACCAGCACCGTAAGGGAAAATCCTAAACTCAGTTGCTAGTAAGACCCAACTTCAAGAAAACCAAAAGGAGTTTCAGTCCAAAAAGTTACAAAAATATAATAATTAAAATAAGTCATAGGTCTTTTTTGTATTTTAATTTTATTAATTATAAAAATAAAACTGCTTTTTTTGATGGTTTGACTATTTTTTAAATCACTTTTTGTCTTTAGTGCTAAATTATGGGCAGTGCCAAACTTCAATTTGTTGTAATCCTGTCTTCCAGGGAGAAGAAATGGTCTGTTGGAATTTTAATTTGAAATAAAATTTTTAGTTGAAGAGAATGTCAGAGCACATTGAAATATTCATTTTATTAAAAATGTACAGAAGCTCTATTTTAATTCCTTCACATATTAGCCTTTCCTGGCTGTGCTGCATCGACACAGCGGCACATTGATCTTTTTGGAAAGGGCTTCCTCAGCTTCCTCTGAAACCAGGCCAGCCTCTGAAGGGTGCTGTCCTACAAACACTTCTACTCCAGTGTGGCCCATGTGTGACAAGGGTGCAGGGTCAGTTATGGGAATGTTAGGCTGCCCTGGCTAGTGACAAGATTGCCTATGACTGAAAAACAAGAGCAGTGTTGGATAAGGATTACAGTGCGTGCGTGCGTGCGTGCGTTACTGGGTCTTTGTTCCAGTTTTCAGGGTATGAGATCAGCTCTTTCTTACCTGTGTATTGCAGTCCTCTCAAATGTAGCTGTCAATGTCAGCATTGACTCTGCTCTTTATTATTGTTATTATTTTGCATTTTACCATTTCCTTTCTCCCAACTTAATTGTGGCATTGAATCAGTTGAATTGTCTCAATATAGAACTGCAGCACCCATGCCAGTCCTGGGGGTTGCACAGACACACCTCTGCCAAGTTGGTTCCTATGACACACCTGCTTCTCTCCAGTTGCAGGCTTCATTGGGTGACACGATGGGCTCAGTGGAGAGCACTGTTCACCTAAAATCAGCCCTGAATGACCATACCTGTCTGTTCTGCCATATTGCCTCCCAACTGTCACAGTGTGTCCCAGCAACAGATACGGGAAGGGCTGCGACAACGTGTGCCTCTGCACCAACAATGGGACCTGCAACCCCATTGACGGCTCCTGTCAGTGCTTTCCGGGGTGGATTGGTGATGACTGCTCCCAGGGTAGGCACCCCTCACCTCCCCCGTCAGTTCCTCCATACTGCAGCATCTCACCTGCTGCTCCAACCTGCCGCTCCAGCTGCCTGGCTGAGGAATGATTTTGCAGCCTCTCAGCTTTGTTCCACTTTATTTGCTTTTGTGGACATATTAGTTCTCGGCATGGTCTGAAACCAAGTACCCATGATGCAAATACAAGAGTTAGTTAAGAAACAATGCACTCACCCTGATTGCACACCAGAGCCAAGAGCCAAGCTCTGCCTCCCCTTCACTGATCACAGATTACACCCGAATACAGGCAGCTTTTTCTTCATAAACTGAACAAAACATGAAAGACAAGATAATCTGCCAGACATTGTCTTACTGCTTTTGATTCACTGCTGGTTCTTTGTGGGGATTGAAACAGTCTAAACACTGGATAATGAATTGAGTATGAGGCCTGAGGCAGCTGATGGACAGTATGTTCAGTATGAGGCCTCATGGGCAGATAGGCAGTGTGTGCAGTATGAGGCTTGATGGCCAATGTATTGAGTATGTTATTTTGTATTGAGCTGTTGTTTTCTGGGTTACACTTGGGAAAGAAACTGGGTTAGGACCACAGGTTCTGCACTTCTCAGTGAATCAGCAGGCATAACATGGAGGAAGTTGTACAATAGCTGTAGAACGCTTCTCCCCAGGGGCTAGTGTGTAGCTGCAGAGCTTCCTGCAGACAGGTGACTGCACACAACATGGTATACAGTAGTTAAGGACACAGGCCTGGAACCCAGACATTGCCTGATTAAGTCTTTGGTGAGATACGCCGGTTTTACCTTTGAACCTTTGGTACACAGTATAAAGTATGTCAGTTTGGTGTATATGTATGGTTTATAGCCTGCAGTATGAAAGGGTGAAACTGTGATAAACATGATTTGGTAGTTTAACAGTGTGTGTAATAAAGGTTAGGGTTACGGTGGGAACTTCAGTTACACCATATATTATAGACGGAGGACTGAAGGCAAGGCCACTGGAACAGTGCTATCCACCATGCTGTCCTGCATGAGGGCACCAAGTTGTCACAATATTTACAATCATTTGCAAAACTGCTGGAGTTCTGCAGCCAACTGAAAACAGACCAGTAAGCACACAGCAGTCCAATGATTTTACTGAAGTGTTCTGTTGAATCAATAGATACAACTTTGGAAAAGACATTAAAATGCTAGTGCCGTCATCAAGGGAAAAACTCTCTCTCATTGATTACAAACTGAGCAATAACAATAAGCAAGAATGTAGAGTGTAAAATGCCAATGAATGTTTTGTTCACTTAATTATGATGAAGCAGAAATTCACAGATTCCTTGGTCTTGAATAAACAAAACATTGTCTGTACACATGGGGGACTTTGCAAAGTGTGTGTTCAGTCCTCTAGGTGTGTGTGCTGTGGGCTGACCACCTCTACTTTGTAAATGTCTCTAACGTCTGCAGCTTGTCCCCATGGCCACTGGGGCCCAGACTGCCTCCACACATGTAGCTGCCACAACGGAGCCCTGTGCAGCGCCTACGATGGGGAGTGCAAGTGCAGCCCCGGCTGGACTGGACTCTATTGCACCCAGCGTGAGTCTCACACACTCCTCCGAGCCCTGGCACACAGTGCAACCTGCTGGCAATCCAGCAGAACTGCACCTGAGCATCACTTTATTAACAAGAGTATTTCTACTTAGTTTAGCAATGTCGGTGTGTGTTCATTTGAAAATATGATGTAAGCAAAATTTTGTATACATTTACACATAAACAGAGATGCATACATGTCCATAAACACATATGCAAAGTAATGTATTTTAAACACCATCATATATCAATGGGTCTGTTGCAGTAGCTTTGCAAGTCATACTATGTTTTACAGTCCATTCTAGTAAATACCCAAAAATGGGTTTAATTATTATTCCCAACTGCTTTTTTTTATCATTTTTTGCTTGCTACAGTACTCCCTGAATTAAGTATAGTTGAATATATGGATTTACCCTTTCATTAGGAGGATGATTTTATGCTGTAGTGTGAATGCTGTTTTGCCCACATAGCACTTGTGCAGACAGGGAGTACTGATGCAATGTTCAGCTGACCTGCTACAGCTGTGTGTGTGTGTGTGTGTGTGTGTGTGTGAGAGAGAGAGAGAGAGAGAGAGAGAGAGAGAGAGAGAGAGAGAGAGAGAGGAACAGTGCCCACAGTGCAGTCTGAGCTCTGCAGTGCACTGACTGCAATGATGCACTGGTTGCATGCAGCTGTGTGCTCCAGACATGAGGCGACTGCTGAGTCCCCAGCCCTTCCTCACTGCTAGCAGAAGGGTTGTCCAGTTCAGCTCTCTGCTGCACCACTGTGGCTCCTCCTGCAATCCTTGTATCTCCTCTGTCTCTCTCAGGCTGCTCTGCAGGATTTTTTGGCAAGGACTGCGCAGAGGTGTGCCGCTGCCAGAATGGTGCTGACTGTGACCACATAAGTGGCCAGTGTGCCTGCCGGACAGGCTTCATAGGGAACAACTGTGAACAGAGTGAGTCTCTGTGATGCCTTCTGTGTCTCAGGAAACTGTTAGCTCAGCGCTCAGCCTCGATTCTAAAACACTGCAGTTTTGTGTGAACACAGTGTCAATCTTCTCTGAGTTTGCTGACTCAATTTTGCAAAAACTTTTATCCAGAATCTACATATTGTTTTATAAACTCTAACTGGAGCATTTTGGGTTTCAGTACCATAAATGGATCTAAAAACAAGGCTTCAACTGGGCGTGATCCATCTTTGTCCTTAACCACCTAGTGCCTTCTATATACCCACATCTCCCTCATAGCAATGTAGATACTAGATAAGAAACTGTTTCCTCAGCACTAAGCCTCTGAAGTCTTTGAGGACTCCCAGGTGTTATGTGACTGGTGTGTGACTGCAGGTCTGCCCACATCACACTGCATGTGTCTGACCACCTGTCTCTTATGTGCAGAATGTCCATCTGGGACCTTTGGCTATGGGTGCCAGCTACTCTGTGAATGCATGAACAATGCCACCTGTGACTATGTGACGGGTACTTGTTACTGCAGCCCGGGCTACAAGGGAATCCGCTGTGATCAGGGTGAGCAACTTGGTATGCTGGGTTACAAAGGACACCTATAGTTCAGGGCCTGTGTTCCTCAGTAATCCCCATATTGTTACATGTGCAGAGTTTTGGTTTTTTTAAACTAACACCCCCACTCTACCAGCGGCCCTGATGATGGAGGAGCTGAACCCCTACACCAAAATCAGCCCTGCACTGGCATCAGAACGGCACTCAGCAGGCGCTGTGATGGGCATCATCTTCCTACTCCTCATCATCATGGCCATGCTCGCTCTGTTTGTGTGGTACCGGCAGAGGCAACGAGAAAAAGGCAACGACATGCCCAGCGTGTCCTATACCCCGGCGCTGCACCTCACCAGCACTGACTACTCCCTGTCCGGTGAGCTGACCCGCTGCCCCTCCATCTCCCAGCCCACCATACACTGCACCTCAGAGGGTGCATCCCAAACTCTCAACAAGCAAACAGACTAACTGCACTGGCAACCAAACAGATATGAATGACCTCACATATCACTGATAGACAGGAGCACAAAATTACTATGAAAGGACTCCCTGGGTTTTATCCCTGGGCCTCAGATTTCTACTCAAAAGATATGTCTTGAAACTCGTGCTTTAATTAAGTAATTTTGTATGATGTAGCAATAGCTTGATTAATGCTGCCTCCTGTAGCACTGTTTCACGATAGCACTCTGTAATTTTAGCCTATTGAGTAATTTATCATAATAATTTGCTATATTTTTAAAACTTCCAAAAACACTTTTAAACTTTTTTATAACTTTATATTTGTTATTCCTAAATTCCTAATGTTTTCTGTGTGTGCTTGCTATTATTAAAGCTATAACTAATCTATTTTTCATTTAATTCTAGTTTTAAGTTCCAGTTATGCAATATACTGCCTCTTAGCACTGTTTCAGTAAACTTCCATTTCTCAAGAACACATCTACAGTGCTAACTGAAGTGTTACTCTGTTTACTTTTGTGTTCTGCCTAGCCTAGCACACTATGCTTCCAGAATAGACGGTGGGCCACTGTGACCCTGCATTAGACTCCAATTAGATTACTCAGTAATTGGTATTGGTTGAGTGAGAGAATGGCAGCTTATTCAGCTGATAGATTCGATGGAAATAACCTAAAACCTACATAACTACTTGACAGAGAGGAGTAGTGCATGTAGCATTTTGAAAAAGTAATCAGATATAATTTCCATAATGAATTGAAAATTCAAACATTATTGCACATTTGTTGTAATAATAATACTTTATTTAAGCTGTTTGCCTTTCCCAGTGTACAGTCCAGAATTTGGTTTCTGAAAGGTGTTATCCTGTTCTGTGTTGGACCTAGAGTTGCTGTTTGTATGATGTTTAGCTGAAATGGTGTGGTACTTTGTGAGCTTACATGCTTGCATCTGTTATTCTTATTCTGGTACTTGCTCATAACTTTAACCTGGAGCCCAGTAGCTTCCAGAAGTCATTTTAGTTCTCGTCACCACAAGGTCACAGGCCGCAGGGGGGCAGCACGTCGCATGAAACTTGATCTTTCACTCCTCTCCCTTTCAGACTGCAGCAGCCAGAGCTTCTAAAACCATCTCTCAGTCTCTCTCTCCAGGGAAGTGTGTGTGTGTGTGTGTGTGTGTGTGTGTGTGTGTGTGTGAGTGAGAATCTGAACACTACATCCTTTCTTCCCTGTGACAAATGCTTGAGTCAGCAAGCTGTTTTCCTTCAAAAATACAGGTTTGAACCAGGCTGTAACTGCACTGCAACTGTATCCTGCATAAAACTTTATGTAACAAATAACAGGTGTTGCACAATTTTGTATTTTCTGATCTTTTATACAACCAGACTGATTATTTGATTATTTTTCTACAGTAGTTGCCTGGAGCTGTGTGTGTGTGTGTGTGTGTGTGTGTGTGTTGTTTGACAGTATGCGTATTGGAGTATGCTGGCTTGCTGTCCTCTCCAGACCCCAGACAGACTGGTGGCAGTGCTCATTGTTTCTCCAACCCCAGTTACCACACGTTGGGCCACTGTAACCCCATACTGCACCTCTCCAACAACCTGGACCCCAAATCCACCCTGAAGGTATGTGCTGTCTCTGCTGTGGTGTCGCTGACCATGGCACATAGTCCAAATTACTGCTGTAAAACTCCCTGCCAAAATCCTACACTGTGAGACTCATAAAAATCATCCCACTTTAATTAAAATGGAGGCTAGATAAAGCTTTAGCTTATTTTAATAATTGCTGTTGTTGTTATTCAGTTGATGCTTCCAAAAGACCTTAAAATATGATGACAATCAAAGACAAAGTGCAGTTGATTCTGCGCATGTTTTAATTATGCAAATCAGCTATAATGCGATGAATGAACAGAAGAACACCATTTACATAATGCAAACTTTCACAAATATGACTTAGGAACAACGTGAGCCCATCCAAAAAGTTCGATCTCATACTACCCATTGTCACCAATTAGTTTGCTAATCTGTACCATGTCAGGCCAAAGTGAGTCTAAGGACATGTTCTGGAGGTCCCATGGCTGCTGGAAATGGTAAAAGAAAAGATATAATGCTGCAGCAGAGGGTGAATGTGCTTTGGAAAAAAGCAATAGTATCACAGAGTGCAAACTGAGTTGTTATTTTTGTATTTGATCATTTGTTTGCAATAAATTGTACAGTATGAATGTTTTGGTAGATTTTGGACTGTCTTCTAAATTTCATTTTGGGCTATGTTTGCAGAAAGTTATGAGTACTGTCTTCCCCAACCCTATTTTTCCCACCAAATCTATTATGAGAAACGTGTGCATGGGAACATGCTTCAAGTTACACACATTTGCTTTCTTTACTCTTTACTGTTAAAAAGTGAAACAATCAAGGTTACTGTCTTATATTTCTTTTTTGTCCTAGATGACAAGCAAGAACAGGGGCTGCACTGCGGCTGCTGACTGGAGACACTACTGCAATCTCAATGATCTGGGTCAGTTTATCCCCCTGTATTTTACACAATGTGTACTAACAGAGCCTTAAATAGGATCCAGTTATCTTGGTCAGTTATCTTTAACTCTTTTTAAAAAGTGTGGAATATTTGCCATCAGTTATAAAATCCTATTCAGGAACTGAGGAAACAGCTATGTGAATGTGTATTTTAAGTCAAGACTAAAATGCTTCACAGTGTTTTAATATGATGATCTTTATGTAGTAGTTCAGAGCAGCTCAAAGCTTTTAACAGAATTACAATGTACAAGCGGGAATAAAAGATAAACATAAGCTATTTATTCCAATAGTATTTTCTGAAAAACTGCCGCATTTCATGTGTGATATTCACATATCATCCGACTGAACAGCCACTGTTGCAGTCTTTCCCTAAATACATATCAAAGGTGACTTCGCATATCACAGACTATCCAACTTTCAGTCTGTGTTTGCCAGTGCAGTGCAGCACAACACCACTTTGCTGAGGAATTAAGACCCAAAAGACCACCAGCTGTGCAAATGTTCTAAAAACCAATTCTGATTATTGGGATTTTCTGCTGAACAGATACCATTATAGCTGAACTTAAATGTTGAAATTAAATGTAATTCAAAGCTTTGAAGAAAAGTATTACCAATATGTAATTTTTCTGCCACCGAAATCTCCAATACCGACTTCAGCAAAAAAATTTGTCTTGGACTTCTTATCTTAAACACCTGACGTTGCTGGACTCCTTTCTGGTCTTGTAAAAATGCTGCTGATATCGTGTGAATTTCTGACACCTAGTTATCGTTGTGTGAACTTCATAGCACACCAGACTGTTCACAGTATCATAATATAGGCCTGGCTTGAAGAGCACTGGCCCCCACACAGTGTGAGGGGAATAAAGAAATGGGAAACTCAGCCTAGGCTTGGACTGCATATTAAAGTACTTTAACAAATTGTAGGATAATTTGTTGAGATGCATGATATGAAAAATCTATAATGAGGCCAGTATCATAATTTCTATGAACCTGTCAGCCGATGCTGATGCCAATACACACATTTATAAAAGATAAAGAAAAATGGAACTAGATCTGCCTGTATGATAATTACAAATTATGACCCATGTTTGACTGGCTACCTAATCCTTAAATATGGAATGGATTTGTAGGCTTTAGACTTAAATTCTGTGTAACACTTTTCACTTTCTTTTTGATGGGGGGAAAAAAAATCTAACAATAATTACAATAATGAAAATTGAAAAAAGGTTATAACAATAAAATGTCAAAAAATAACACTACTTTATACAGGATTATCTCTTCTTTGTAGCAGGGAATTCTGTTTCTCTTTTCCTTGACCATTTCAGAAGTACAATCTCCCCCCTGTCCACACTGATTGTCAAGTTTCCAAGTTTTTCAAATAGTATATTTTATCTCACTCTCACTTACTTTGAAACTTTGAACTTTGTACTTTGAAGTACTTTGTACTTTGAACACTGCACTTTTTTCTCGCTGAAGCGTCACGTGTACATTTTGCTCACTTGCAGCACAATGATTGTGTCATCATATACCTGTTTGAATTATTATCTGTAATTTCTAAACATCAGCCTAATGGCGATAACGGTAAACAATTATCAGTCAATATTGATATGATTCCAATATCATCATGCATCCCTAAATTTATTGAGGACTGTCATCATATTTGTACTAATACTGTGAAAGGCAGAATTTTTTGTAGTCTTACCTTATGTCACCCATATCCATAGAACATCATTGATTTTTGGCGAAAGGTGAGGTTGACAGTGGCACGTCAATATGGTACAAGGCATATAACCCACAACTTATGCAGCAGTATACCTCTGTGCGCATGTGTGTGCATCTGTTTGAAGAGCACTACATCCTTTCTTCCCCATGACAAATACTTAAGTCAGCAAGTTGTTTTCCTTCAAAAATACGTTATAAAACCTGACACAACATATGAAACGAGCAGAGAAATTTTAAATAAGCCCACTGCATGAGGGGGTGGTCATCTGCTGCAGGTTTGTGTCCAGTCAGCTGTGCCAAGTGGGTGTTTCATTGCAATAACCACAGTCAATGTGTCCACAGCAAGCTTCTCCTGCCAACTTGTCCCAGCCCTGTGAGTATCATCCCAATCCAGCAAAGCACACACAAATGCACGCACAACCCTCAGTGTATAAATAAGTTTTCTTGGGAAGTTAAAAGTTATTGTAATTTTTCCAGTTTAAAAATAATAGGACATTGGCCCCCTATTTACATTTTCCCAGTTTAGGACCAGTTTTCAGAAATGAATTAGGAACATAAACCAGGGATAGGTGTGTGTGTGTGTGTGTGTGTGTGTGTGTGTGTGTGTGTGTGTTAAAAAAAATTCCTTTCCCACTGAGTTTACCCCTGTAGGTGGTAACTTTCCTCAGACTCGGACCTCCTACCAGTATTTTTGCTGTTCCTAGTATTGTGCTGTTCTGGACTGAGACTGATGTTGTCATACCTGGGATCTGATGGAGCTGCTCTGCTTATCTCACAGCCCCATGTGTTTCTGTCACCAATGGGACTACCTTGCTTGTTATGTTCCATATTCTCTCCTCTCCAGTTCTTTCAGTCACTGGCATCTTGGTGGACAGCTCTGTCTCTGTCAGTAAGTGTTGAGCCTCTGTTTCCACTCCCTTTCTGGTCAGAACAGGACAGGAGCTTCCATGTTGTCAAGACAAGCTATTGAGCAGTAATTGGATGGGTCTTTGATAACCAGTACTGTCCTTCCTTGGATTAGCTAGTCATGGTGGGAGCCTATTTTTAGCAAATGGTTCCTTTGTACAACTAGGTGGGTATGTAGAACTGTAAGTTTCTTTAACCGGCACACATGAATGCGTCAGGCCCTGGTGCTGCCCACTTTTTCGTGTTTATGACTGTTGGACATCTGCTGTTGTCATGGTGACTGGTTCCTGCTCTGGGAGATTGTAGCATTCTGTTCTCAGATGCCTGGTGTTGTGCGATGATTCTGTCTCCCATATGCTCTTCAAGTACCGTCTTGTTTTGGCTCTTGATGGATCCATGGCCAGTTGAGCATACACTTCAGATGGGTCTTTGGAAAAGGGCATTTATTCTTTTGGGCTCTGCAGTCTGGTTGCCAGTACAGTTAGCCTTTATTTAGCAGATTCCAGGGCCTCTGCTATGGGCCTTTTTATTTCTTCAGTCCTTTGTCATGTTGTCCGTTTGTAGCTCCGTCAACTCGCTCATTTCCTTTCAGGCTGTCTTAACCTTTTTCCAGTCTTAGGTTCCAAGGTGGGTATCTAAGATGGTTGGCTTCTTGGGTTCTGCAGTCTAGTGCTTGTAGCATTACTACTACTGCAACATATACCAGGTTGTTAGTGTCACTTATGTTGGTGGTTGAGACTGAGAATACTGCTTCATTCATATTAACTAGCATGCTGCTTGATGGTAGGTTGCCTAGTGCAGTAGCTTTTGTCTGAAATTGACCCATGCAGGGTGGCTAACGTTCTCTAGCACACATTCTGCCATTGGGCCTCCTCAGGGTTCTGCTTGTGTGTCTTTTGAATGTAGTTGCATGAGATTTAAGACTTGCTATCTGGACCTTATTTCATCAGTTTCTGGCTTTGACAGGAGACTTGCTTTGATGATGCTTGATGACGATGCAGAACTTGGATTCATCTGACCAGGCAACTCTTTTCAATTCCTCAGTGGTCCAGTTTTCATTCTCATGTGCCCACTTGTTCTTTGCTGACAGTATTGGTGCTTGACATGGTCTTTGGCTGCACACTAATATTGGAATTTGGATGTAATTTACCTGGTTCTGGCCTGTCTGTTTACTGGCATGATTCTCATCATTCTCCTTTGACCTCCTCTGATCCACAAGCTTTCTTCCTCCATAGGATCACTAATCACAAGTACTTTTTTACTTTTCACATTCACAACATATTTCAGAACATATTTCACAACATTCTTGGTAAACCTTTGAAACAGCTCTGCATGAAAAGTCCAGAATAACAGCCATTTGTGAGAGGCTAGAAGCAGCACACCTAGTGCCAACTATCATTCCAAATTTAAAGTCATTAATAACTCTCATTTTGCCCATTGCAACACTTGGCTGAACAAAAACTGATGCTGGCAACACTGATCTCCCAGATTTACACCACACACTGTGGTCACATCACATATAACTTGTTGGAATGTATAATTTGTGAAGGTGGGGGGGGGGTGTACCAACTAAACTGGCAACTTGGTGTATGTATGAATATAATGTGTTTCTTTTAGTAAACATAATTTAAAAGTTACACATTAGTACCTTAAGCTTGTTTTAAGTTTTAAAATAAGGATTTCCAAAAGACAGCTCATGTCAGCATGTATGAGCAGTGCTGTTTCTCCAAGCTTCAAACAATGTAAAATACTGCATTTGGTTCCTTTGTCTTCAAAACTGGTATTGTATGTAAGAAGGAGAAGTCCCAACACAGCTCAGCTCCCTTCCCTCCCAGCAGCACGCCAGTGACAATAACTGCTCTGTTCTGATTCCCTACAGGTGTGTGTGTCCTAGAGCGACAGTACAACGCCTACATTCTAGAGCACCACTGCAGAGGTATGGCACTGAGTCCCATCCTAATGTCAGCCATCATTACCACCAGCATCACTTTACAGTCATGAGCCATTGTGTCCTCCATCTTCAGACATTCCTCTTTCATTGAGGTCCTCCATGAGTCCCACAGTTGCTGTTTGTGCCGTCTTCAAAGCACCATGTCCCCCAGCCTTTTTTGTTCACTTCACTATTTCTTTAGGTCTTTCTTTCATTTGCATTTTTAATTATTATTTTTTGTAATGAGAGCTGTGAATGTCCTCCTGAGACCAACCCAACCATTTTGTCTACTTTAGAGGACTCATTTTTAAGGGTATCTCTCAAACTGTTCATGTCATACTGCTGAATTCTAAGCCACACTATAGACAATGTTTTATCACTGTAAATGGTATCACATTCGGGTGGGACAGCAAGTAGCATCGTGGTTTGAGATGTTGCCTTGCACTTTAGAACCTGCCTCCCCTAGTACCCTTGAGCAATGTCTTTACACTGAAAAATTGGCCAGCTATATATGTGTGTAAATGATTGATTGTTAATAGTATCAAAACTGTAAGCTGTTGAGGTGAAAAGATAACTGAATGAGCAGCAGTAAGCCAGTGAGGGTTGGACAGCTTTGTACAAATCCTTGAAATAGTCATCTCTCGATTTACGCAGTTTTGCCACAGCACCATTGGATTCTTAATACCATTACTCCATTTACATACTTATCTGCTCAATGCAAAAATGGTCAAAACAAGCAAAAAATTCCAAATTACACACAAATCCCTGTAGGTGCATGTGCCCTGAGCAGCTGGGTCCCTGCTTTTTTTTTTGTGTGTGTGTGTGTGTGTGTGTGTGTGTGTGTGTGTGTGTGTGTGTGTGCGTGCGTGTGCGTGTGCTCGCGCACATGCGCACCATCCCCTCTGTTTGCATGCTATACAGCGGGATTCCTGGACATGTGTGCAGCTGGCTTCAAACACCAATTTCCCACATAAATCAAGGGATGACTGTCCAAATAAGTTTATTTTTTATTTTTTTTTTGGCTGGGTTTCAGGAGGAAAGCCACAATACTTGTTTCAAGTTAGTTGTTTGTATCTGTATAACTATAAAATAACTTTCCATTCGTCATACTGAACTCCAGCAGAAACCTGCAAAGCAGTTACAGTAAGACTAGTGTGGCACCTGGTCCCAGGTGAGCCTCCTCAGTTCTCAGCTCCCTTCCTCAGCCAGGTGCATTAGAGTCCTTTAGTGACAAAACAAACAATAAAATCTGGATGCAGCAGCGTACGTGCTGGGTGCAGTGGGCCAAACTTGGACCCATTGTGATTATATCTGAACGTGAATGTACTAAGTAGCCAGAAATGTCACATAGAAACATTGTATCAGTAGGAATGAGTTGCAAGAAATGATGACGTGAGTGGTCCCACCAACTATTATGGCAATGATTTTGATGATGACAATGATGCTCTGGTTACCTGTGTGTCTCTCTCCGCAGGGTACTCACCTGAAGATGTGGATTGTCCTTCCTCGCCTCCCAACTGTCTGTGCTCCGCTGCAGCGCTCACCTTGAGCACATTCCTGTTTGCTCCTTCCCCAAACTCTAATATCCGTCTCTCTGAGCTCTGTGTTCATTGTCAGCCTTGCTTTTTTCTTCTTTTCTTTTCTTTAAATAAAACATTGATTTTTATCTTTCAAAGGCCATTTTGAGATTACATCCCTTTGTAAATGGACTTCTGGGAACAGGGCTCCTGAAGTCTCTGGATGGACACCAAAGGCAGACAGACTGCTGCCAGTTCATTGTGGTTTTTGTTGCAGGATTTTGGTTGATGGTGTCTACGCATCTTGTATAGTTCATTTTGATCTGTACAGTAAAAATCAGACTTTCATCAATAACATGTGGAAACACACTCCTGACCCAGAATGCGCAGGAGCCCAGGAGAACACCTGCTCAGGTTTCATCTTAAATGAAATCAGTATACCTCTGCAGAGCAGTCCAGAAACACCATTCAGACGACATTTACATGCAATTCTCCTGCAGCCTCTTCCTGCAGTGTAGTTCCAGCTCAGCACACACTGCAGCCGTCTGCAAACTCAACAGTCATTGCTGACCTGCACTTCTCTTTCAGCAGATTACATGAAGGGCTCCGTGTGCAGCTCCAGCACTTGCTCTCTGAACAGCGAGAACCCCTATGCCACCATCAAGGACCCTCCTGGGGGCACCTGCAAGCACACAGAGAGCAGCTATGTGGAGATGAAGTCCCCAGCCCACCACGAGCTGCCCTGCTGCTCCTCCGCTGCTGCCGGCCCCGTGGCCAACAGGAACGTGTACGATGTGGGTGAGTACGGCTGTCCGCAGGCCTGGACCTCACTCGAAGATCACTGTGTTGTAATCTAAGCCATTTCCCTGGGCCCCCCCCCCTCTCTCCAGAGCCTACAGTCAGCATTCTGCAGGGAGCCAATGGAATAGCGACAGGATTTTCCCAGAACCCCTATGATCTCCCACGCAACAGCCACATCCCCAGCCACTATGACCTGCTGCCCATGCGCCACAGCCCTACCCACACCCCACCCCCTGCTGAGAGTCCCCCCGACTCCCTGCTATAGATGGCAAATGCTACTCAGGCCACCCCTTTGGGCTTCAAGCCTTTGCCGAAAAGGACCGTGGTTGCTGTCTGATGACGTGGACAGGATCATCATGCTGTATGCTCTCTTTCTACCTGCTGCATGACCAAGTGTAAAAACTCTGGGTTTCAGTACCTGGACTGCAGGGTAACGTCCCACAGACTCAAACTGAACACCTGTGCCACCTTCCTCCAGACTGCTCTTTGTTTACAGGACGCTCTGTGGAAAGATGTTCTCAGGGCTGCACTCCTTTCCTTTTCCCATTGACTCCTCCTCACAAAAGCTGAGGTGTGTGAAGCAGCTAAGAGGAAGGAGCCACTCTGCCCTCATTGTGGCCGAGAATGACTTAGTGGAACCCACAGTCCTACTGTATGTGGATTCCTGTAGAGCAGCCCTTCTGTGGGCTTTATCTTCAGGTGTCCACTTCTGTTGCATCCCAACGCAATCAGGTTTTTACTAAAAAAGAAACTTGTTAAAATTATCCTCAACGTTCACATGAAATCAGATGTGAACAGTTAACGCACCCCGGAGATCCCTAGAGCCTGAATATCTTAACAGAAAGGCCGTGTTGATTTAATGTCACTCGAGGACCCTGAAGGGTCTTACAATCAATCAGGTGCCGTCGTAACTGACGTGTGAACCTGGGCTGTCCCACTGTGACCGTGTTCCTCACAGCCGTGTGGAAAGCCCTTCATGTGCACCCACATGTCCTGTCTGGTGCCCGGAGCCCCTTCTTTTACCGCAGACCCCAGCTCCTTGGGGCAAAGCATGATTTAATTTGCAATTAATAGCAACGATTGTATTCACCGATTAAAAAAATACACATAGGTGTTGGTTAGATTTAGTTTTTTGTTAACGTTTTCATTTGTTTACATATGCTTTGTTTTTATTTTTATATTTAAGCTCTATTTATATTAGTGCTAGTGAATTTCATCAGTGAAAGGTATAAAATAAAAAAGCAAGCATGCCCAAATTATGAATATGCTGTAGTTTACTTAAAATGTTTCTCATCACATAAATCCTCTGCACACATTGAGTAATGAAAATTTTAAATAGCTTTAATTGGAATTAAATCTTTTCCAGTATATTTTAAAAAGGGGTGTGTGAAAGCTACAGATTGAGTTCAACTACAGGCTTAACTTTATAGGAGCTTTTTTTTTTTTTTTTTTTTACTTTTTGCTCCTTGTAAATATTGGTTGTGTAGATTTTTTTTGTAAAAAAGGAAAAAGGCAGAACTAAGTGTTAGTGTATAAATGCCTTCAGTATGAAAATAATTCATAAAATAAAAAATGGATGTCAAAATGTCAGAGTATTACAGCTAATTACTTATCAATAGTGTATAATTATATTCAGCGATTGCCCATAAATATTATTCACAGACTATACTTAAACTTTAATCACTGCCATTCGTTCGACTCAATCGCTGGGAATTTCATTAAATGTGATGGCAGAATAAACCTTGACCTGGAGCTACAGGTTTGCTTCCTGGACCAACAACATGCAGACAATCATACAGGGAACAGAACTCCGAACCATCAGGACTGATCTCATCTCCCACATATATCCACAATAGCAAGTGAGGTTGCTGTGTTTCCTACTGTCGTGATGATGGTTGGTTTACTTAATAAAATATGTTAAAGTAGCTCAGGGTACTATTTTTTTCCAACCTGGAAATATTTACTACAGTCTCTAAGTATAACAATAATTCCATTCACCAATATCTGTTTTCATTTTCCTAGTCCAAAAACAATTTACACTAAAAAGCATGAAAGATAATGTGTCTGCTCAACAGGTTACATTTTTGATAAGATTTTGTTTCAATGATTCTAAGCCTTTACACTGATGTGGCTCTTTGCATTCACTGTAATTTATTTTATTTGCATTTCTCAGCCAGACTTAACTGTTGGAGTACAAGTAATTAGAGGACCGTAAAAAAGGACATACACTGAATTCACAGTACATTTAAATGCTCACAGAACGGGACACACCAGTGGAATGCAAGCATAAAAAGTTTCAATGGTGACTCAGACATAAGGCCCACAGAAGACAACGTGTGGGTCACTAAAGGCAGGGCCATATGTGGTTCTGCAAGAACCTTAGTGCTGCCCTACCGCATAAGAGGACACGTCCACAGAGTTGTCACACTCTGCCCCGGAGCTCTCAACATAACATAACATAACCACATTCATGATACTTCCATGCTGAGATGTGCATCTCCCAAAAGAACAGTGTAAGGAGGCTTCCCGCAAAGACTTGTCTGACACTCTGTGGCTTTAGCCTCAACATGTCTGTCAGCCAGCTGGGTTACAAGGAATGTGTGTGCAGGGAAAGGGTTGTTAGAGACAGCATTTTCCAGCCGTTCAGGGCATCAGTATTTGATATCAAGCAACTTTTCTTTTTCTGATAAATAATATCCCCAGATATCGGAGTAAGGAAGTAATAAGATTATAGTGTACGCATTTAGCAGCTGAAAGACATCTAAAATAATTGCTGCTGTATTGCCTCAAAAGACTGTGGAGAAATCTTAGTGTGAAGAGCTTAAAACTTAATATAAAAAACTAGCTATGGTGTCCAATCAAGTGTTCCATAAATACACCTGACACAAAGCAGGGTTTTCACAAGACCAAACAGTGAGAGACGTCAGCTGCTACTGTACGTGAAGAGTAAACAGTGTACTCCAGCAAAGTGCTCATGAGCCCGTGGATAAGAACTGACCTGCACTACAAGTTGTGTGAAAGTGAGGAAAGATTAATAACTCAAAACCACTCGCCTGCCGAGGGCACCGCACTCTACTTCAGTATGGAAAACGAACTGAGCGATTTTCAAAGCCCCCCAGGAGCATTCAGATGTTGTTCGCTCTGAGGTCAGACAGCGTGAGAGGTATCGAATGTCAGGCACAACATGTGACAATCCAGTGAATTCCAAAGGCACCGTGAGACTAGCACTCCTCCAGGGGAGATGAGTACAGGCAAGTGCATACCGAAAGCACTTCCTTTTTTGGTTAAAGTGCGGTCTCAAGTGTAGTCTTACTCAAGACAGGCAGCAGATTAGACCCTCGTCCAGTTCAAGTTCACCCAAGATTTTCAGAAATGCTAAATTCCTATATGCAACGCTTGATTGACCATAAAACAGTTACAACTGATTTACATTTGAAAAGAAAATGTATATAATTAGATGTATAATCATTAAGACGTGTCAAACCCTAAAAGCCTACCACAGCAGGAAAAGCTCAGCCTTTCTTCCAGATAGTGACCTGCGCCTGGCCGCTCACTGCTGGCTCTGTCCCACAGCAGGTGTTGGAGAGTAGCATTCGCGCAGGTGCTGACGCGTCTTTAGATGCTCTGGCAGCACTGTGTCTTTGGCTTGTTCTCAGTGGGCTGCACTTGGATGGACACCACATTGTTGCTAGGAGACATGTCGTTTTCCCGGCGGTCTGACATCTGTTTCTGCGACACGATGCGGTATATTTCTGCATAGAACAGACAGGGAAGTGCCTCACAACAATCCAGTTTGTACAACTGGGTAAATCTTGACTTCATTTGAAGCTGAAAGACTCCAAACTTGTTGCTTTAAGTCCCTTAGCTTGTTGCTTAATGTAACCCTTGCATAATGAAACAAGTCATTAGAATGCAACACCATTACTAATGGTAAAGACACAGCAATTGTTTCATTCCAGAAAAATTAATGCGCAACTAGGAAAACCTAATGGTTTCAAAATGTAGACTACAAAGCTGAATACAATCACAACAGACCAGACACATTTGTTTCCTGAAGTTTCTCTTCCCGCACCTCTGGACGCAAAAAAGTATTTCTAGGTCATATAAAAAAGGAGGCAACACCTCTACAGTTTCTCCATGAAGCACACTTACCTGTCAGGATGGTACGAAAGGCTGTCTCTACATTAGTTGAATCCAAAGCTGATGTCTCAAGGAAGGACAAGCCATTCTTCTCTGAACATAGGCGGAGAATTCAAGACGAAAAATTAAGTTATTTAATCGGTGACAAAGCTAGAGTTTCCGTGCTTTAAACTGTGTCCCATTATGCTCACATCACTTTACATTAGCAAAAGGTACAGCCTTTATACAAAACGACAAGCTGGCATGAGCTTGCCACATGTGAGAGGCTCCGACCTGCAAAGGCCCGAGCCTCGTCGGTGGGCACAGCCCTCAGGTGTCGCAGGTCACTCTTGTTGCCCACCAACATGATGACAATGTTGCTGTCGGCATGGTCCCGCAGCTCCTTCAGCCAGCGCTCCACATTCTCATAGGTCAGGTGTTTGGCAATGTCATACACCAATAGTGCCCCCACAGCGCCCCTGTAATAGCTGCATGAAAAACAATCACGCACTAAATAATGCATATCTGAATCACACAAATGTTCTGCAAAACTCACAACGTTCTGTTACATGAGCACTTAGCTTCTTCTGTTTGACGACATGCACGTTTGCATTTTGGTTTTTAATATTTACTCAAATCTTTGTGCTGATCATAGGCTCCTCCCAGATGTGTTCCACCAAAGCAAGTAGCTGAAGACATAACTAATACACATGTATTATAACAGCAAACATTTCAAGACAGCTGACATTTCATTCATTTGCGTATGTGCCTTGTGTGTGTGTGTGTGTGTGTGTATATTTAAAAACGTTATAACATATATATATAAAAACACTGCAAGGCACATACATATGCAAATGGATAAAATGAATAAAATGTTTGGAACCCCAACTTGGAACTAAACTGATAGATTTTGGTGATTGGCATCATGTTTTGTTGCCTCTGACACTCACGCTGAGGTAATTGCTCGGTAGCGTTCCTGTCCAGCTGTGTCCCAGATCTGCGCCTTGACGGTCTTTCCGTCCACTTGGATGCTGCGAGTGGCAAACTCCACCCCGATGGTGCTCTTACTCTCCAAGTTAAACTCATTGCGGGTGAAGCGGGACAGCAGGTTGCTTTTGCCCACACCTGAGTCTCCAATTAAAACAACTACAACATGGAAAGCATAACATTTACTCAATAAACCAACAACAGGACACTGTTCAAAGAACATGACAACATCATGTATATATTTTGTCCTAATCACTTTTTATAATGTGATCCGGACAATTCTGAAGATGTAGTAAAACTTGGACAGCTATTTAATTTTATTCAACCCCTTCTGAATATTACACAGCCATTGAAAATCCCTCAAGTTTCAACACAAGTTTTTCTTTTGCCAAATTATGACACTTTTATACAAGCTGGGGATTCTACAAAAACTTCCTAACATACTTTTTCTTTTAAGTCACATAGGCCTAAGGTTGTTAGCTCTGAAAATGTCAAACTGAATTATGAGAGGAGAATGTAAGAGAAAAACAGAAGGGAAAAGGATGTCTGTTTTCACATTAGGGTGGATACAAGAAAGGCAAAAATAGACTGCTTTACAAACCTGGAAGTAAATACAACATAATCACACACACAGCTTGGGCAGATCAGAAACCCTGATGTGTTATAAAAGATCCAAAAATAAAAATGTCTTTATTGAAAACAAATAAATAAGAACATACTACTCAACTCATAAGACTTCTAAAATTTGGGTAACACATTCATTTGATTTTGCAATAGTTTCACTGTAAGATCATCATCATGTGATCGTTACTTTGTACTTTTAACAACGTTAATATAATGTGCTAAACCCGACACTGTGATTCATCCTTTAAACAAAGAATAGTAGCAGCTCATACGTCTATGAACTTTTCCAGGACTGTAGTGTAAATGCACAATTTAGTGCAGATGTTCAGCTAGATATGTGGTCCTAGGGTTCAGTTCCTGTTGATTAAACCAGGTAAGTGATGTAAATATTCAAGCCTTGGGCAACTCCACCAAAACAAACACCCACCAACATCTATCAATAAATCCTGCTAATAAACTACATGGCCTTCAGCTTGAAGTTTATTTGTAAGTAAACTGACAGAAAATTAAGTGTATATTGGTGCAAAATGGAAAAAGTTTGTCCCAAGAAAATTTCTGTGCACTATTTGTGATTAGTCAGCAATGGCTTAAGAGTCTATATAATGGATTTTCCCAAAGTCATATTGAAAATCTCATAAAGGAAGCTTGTAATTAGAAGTAGTGTCATTACAAGAAAAGTTCTTCATCTGCTCCTGTTTTTATTCCAGAATATACTATAAGTGTCCTTCTCTTTTACATGTTATAAAACGTTGGTGTCATTAATATAAAGCATTGTTCACATATTGAATATACATTATATTTTGGAATACAGAAATGAAGATCTGTAAGAAGACTCAAAGAGAGGTGCGTCTCACAGGATGTTCCATTATTATCCTTATATTAACATTTATTATTTGACACCTTCAGGGTAACTTAAAATGTTACATTAACTGTAAAATAGCTTACCAGGTTCTCCGGCAGGGTACAGTATTCTTATGGTAGCAATGAGAGTGTAAGTGTAGTGTATCTAGCGTCTGACAAAAAGGTGCAGGTCAACCTGCTGCAATCATGGCAGTAAAAAAATCACTTCAGAGAGCAAGGTTTTGGGTGTGTGTGTGTGTGTGTGTGTGCGAGAGAGAGAGAGACTCTCCGTCAGGATGCCTCAGGCTCGTTTCCTTCCTATTCTCCATGAACCTTCTTCCACAGAACCATTGCCAACCTGTTTTCCCCTAGACCTTTGACCCAAGAAAACGGTTCATAAACATTTAACGTCTTATCTATTAACTCTTTTCTCAGGGGAATGTTTTTATTTTGATGTATTGAACAAAAACGCCGTAAGTCCCGAGTCGCCGATTCTTATCCATTTGTCTACTGCTCACTTTCACATCGATTTCTACGACTCGCAAATTCGACCGGTGCAGTAACGTGTTTACCTTTAAACAGGTAGTCATATTCTTCATCCCTGGTCCCCATGTTCCTGAAATAAATTCAGAAACTGCCGTCTTATTTAATAAAACAACCCAGGATGACTGACCACCTTCCCAAGGCGTTCCTGACCCTCCCTGATGTAAAAGCAACCGCTGGATCCGCGTGACGGCACGAGTGCGTACTTCCGGGGTCACGCGCCAACATTCCAGACAGAAGGAGAAGAGCGCCGATTCAGGAAAGCAATACGTCAGAGACGCACGTTGACATCGCGGAATTCCGCGAACTCTCGCGACATGTTACACATACGCTGAGTCAGAGCAAAAAAAAAAAACGTTAAACTGATTAATGACGCCGATGTTGTGAATCTAACTATATGAGACGTCGACCCAATATATCGTCCTGGCAGTGACTTTCACATCATAACGCTAAACCAAAACGAATCGGTATGAAGAAAGAGTCAAATAGTCAGGGCTCAGAACCCTACGCCATGTGGTTCCATGGTGTAATGGTTAGCACTCTGGACTCTGAATCCAGCGATCCGAGTTCAAATCTCGGTGGAACCTTACCTTTATGCCCCCCTTACAATTTACTTTAACAAATTTCTTAAGATGTTTCTTAACAAATAAAAATCTAATATTGTGCTAAATANTACCTTTATGCCCCCCTTACAATTTACTTTAACAAATTTCTTAAGATGTTTCTTAACAAATAAAAATCTAATATTGTGCTAAATAAAAATTTCTTCCCATTTACCGTCTCGAACCTAACAAAAGCTAATACTTATTTATTAGAGTAGCTAATAAAACATGTTACTTGTCACAATGTAAAATGTGTTTTGGTGGAACAACTAAGCACCTGAACAGTACTGCAGCAGGAGCATTTGTGGGGCTTTAACACCCTTCACGGTACAAGGCCATTGCTAAATTGCTCTATTAGTTACAATAAAAATACAAATCCTCAGTGGCTCACTGGACACAGCTGGAACAGAAACCTGACACATATAGACAGCAGATTTTACCAGAGGAGTGTAAAACTGACTGTGAAGCTGCATTTGTCCTGAAGAAAAGCTTCCACTGAGCACAGAAGCAGAAATAGACAGAAAGAACATCAGTTGTGATTTACTCAGCCACATCCCATTGTCACAAAGAACTTCAGTCTCCCATTACATACCTGCAGATGAGTTAACAACTGGAAACAATGTTTCCAGAGGCAGCACCAGCACCAGCATGAACACTGATACCACTTATTGCTCAGCAGAGGAGGGAGGACACACATGACAATATACCAGACTTCTCAGCTAACAGATGCAGCACTGACTCCTGTAGACCTCAGGACCTCAGACCCAAGTGAAGCGCATGTGCAGAGAAATGGAAATAATGTATTTAGCAACCATAATCAATCAAAAAGACAGCAGAAAATAGAGAGCACACACCCGTAACCGGTATTATTTTATATTTCTATACAAATAGAAATGAAGGCAGGGTAATAAGCAGTTCAAAATATTCGCACATTATTCTGAACAAAATAAACCCAATTTCAAACTCTCATGTTTCCTCTTGCAGAGAACAACTTTACATTTAACTGTGAGGTATATATAAATAAAAGGCACAGCAACAAGGAAGGAACCATCCCAGGTAACTGTTCACATGACAAGTTGTAAGGACTAAAAAACCAAATGAAAGCTCACATATACATCACTAAATTTTACATGAAATATGGGGAATGTCAAAATATATTTTTAAAATATTTTACCACACACACCAGTTTTAGTTGAATGTCCAATTGCATGCTTATTCTAAATGCTTAACATTTTAAAAGGGCCCAAGATGTGGACAAAATGCAAAAATAATAATTGGAAGGTCAGAGACAAGATAACTGGAGCATTGCACAGAAAATGTTTTGCATTAAAACCAAACCAAAGCTGAACTGCTGAAATTACAACCAAACACAGGCCTAAACATAAAGCCATAAAGAAAACCTTTACAACACAGGGAACAACACAATTAAACACTATTAAAATAAGAATCGTAATATGAAAAGCACACAAAACAAGTGATTACTCTGTGAATGAGAAATATCTAATATACTTAAAAGAAGAGCAGCATACATGCAAACAAGGTAAAAGTACCTTTTGCATTTGGTGTCTTGTTTTCTTTTACATGTACTGCACTACTGCCACAGGTGAAGAGCTGAAACTGACACCAACAGACTAGAAAGGGAAGAAAAGGGTTAATCAACAAATGAAAATGGAAATATCTGAAGGTTTTAAAACACCAAGAGAGCCAAGAAAAAAACTGTACCACATTCTTAAAGGGCAAATTTATGTAGGTCTTTTGCTAAGCTAAATATAAAACTTAGAACTGAAGCCAGAAAGTCAACATATATAGAATGTTTAAAATTAATAGTAATTGTGTAAGATAGATGTTTTGGAGATTAATGTGCAAAGATTTAACACACGAGCCCTTTTGAATAGTGATTTTATTAAATGAGGTTTGCAAAACACTCAGTTCTATTTTAGCATGGATTTGTCATAACACTTGGGAAAGCAAGTGGTATCAAAAAGACTATGATGCCAAATTTTGCCTATTGTCATACATTTGAGTTCACTGGGTTCATTCCAAATGTATGCAATCCCTCCCATTGACAGCCATAAGCCTGCAAACGCTATGAATAGGCCAGTAACACCAGGGCTGCATAACCCCCTCACACACTTAGAGCAGGAGATGAATAATTAACACAAAGTGGATTTCTTCATGCACAAAATAGAGATGGTTTCCAAATTCATTAATAATGGCACTGCAAAAACTGGGAGTTTTTCCCAAGAGCCACAAGATCTTAGCAACGGTTATGGACTTTACTTATTGCATTTCATTGTGACATCTGGCTTCAAGGGCAGATTATGTGCAACCTTCATGAAAGCCCACTGCACATCGTGATCTCTAATTCCTAACTAGTGTCCAGCAGAAAAGAATAAATAAAGCACATGAACATACCACATACCACAATCATGTTTGAATTTGGCAACCCTTCAAGTTCTTGTCAAAGTTTTAAAGTTTCATTAAGAAATTGTAAATTCCATAAACAAGGAAAAAAAACCATAAAATAGACATTCTGAATTAATTTGCATAGAAGATCAATTTTAATTTCACACAACTACAGTTCCCAGAGTAAGTATCGTTCGTCCATTTTGTCACAGGTCAAGTCCTAAAACAATTAATGTGAAAAATAATACTAATAGCTGGAAGGAGTCACACTTTCACTCCAGTGTGGTGGTTTTGAAAAAATAAAATTCAAACAAAATGTTAACTTTATTTCAGAGGAGCAGGACCAAAGGTGGAGGGGCACTCTACGTTTTGACCAGGACACAACCAAATACTGGGTGCTCTTTCTCTCTCTGAAGCTTTCGAGCATTTGAGCACAATAAAGGGAGCGATAAGTTCGGTTTTTCCAGTATAGCACTGGACAGCATGATGGGCTTGTGCTGCATTTGGAGGGGCTCAGGGAAGCGAGACAAGGGCAGTTGAGGTATAGCCGCTGTCACATGAAGTCCTCATAGTCTTGGTTGTAGCCCTCATCAAAGCCCCCATAGTCAACCAGATCGTCCTTCAGCTTAGCCTTAAGACTCCCTGCTGGCAGCAAACTCTTTTTCTTCTTCTTTGACTTGTTCTGCTGCAAAAGGAAAACATAGCAAACAAGAGTCAGCTGAGAGAGGAAGGGATGCATTTAGCACAATATTAACAGTTTTTCACTCAAATAACTCAACAAATCTGCAGGACAGCAGATTGTGGGGCCTCCTCCAAGTGTGTGTACTTAGAATACCTTCCTATAATAATTAGAAACTAATATAGAGTGTAAGTACAGGATACCTCCATCTTACCTTTTCCTGTTTCTGTTTTTCACTGAGCAGGACTGTCAGCGAGAGGTTGATCTTTTTCAACTCTTCCACTTCCACTGCACACGTTACACAAAACATATTTTCACAAATTACAGAGTTAACGGTAACAACATTCAAACAGAAAAGACTTGTTTCAAGGAAACAATACAGTTCTGTAAATTGTAATATTCAAAACTGATGTTTAAAAATGTTTATAAGATGATCGCTATTGAAATTCTGTGGGAAAAAATTTTAAAAACTCACATGAAATACAGAGATCGCGAAACAATGAATCCAAGAAGTTGGAATAATGCACAGACTTCTCATACTGAGATATTTTCTCCTTTAGTAGCCTCTCAAACTCTGTAAACTCTTCTTTAGATGTGGGGCTCATGGAATCAATTCGTGGAACGATATTGGTGACACCTGTCAAAATAAGTAAATATTAAAAGCACAAACAATTCACAGTAATCACAGAAAACTCTAATTTTCCCAATGAAATCTTTCATGACAAAACCACATTCTGCGAATACCACATTGTAAATGTCTATTTCTGGCCCACTGTATTCCCAGTTATTTGGCTTATACTAATATCCCCTCTACAATATTTGGAATATCATATTAAACCAATACCAAAAGCCTCTTTTGCGAGCTCCAGGTCAGACTCCTCCTGCAGTTTTTTCACCCTAAACTTCTCTGCCAGTTGTTCCTCTGGCGTGGGCTCTGTGGTCTCCTGCGACTGCTCCAACTGCTGTGGCACAACACAACTTACTCAGATTTTACACAAGGATTTAGCATGATGAGTTGAAAAATGATAATCTCAACAATGAACCTGCTTGCAGTATACGAAAATAAATTAAAAATTCACCAGAACACTATTTGAGGACACTGTCATTTTTGTAACAGGAATATTGGATATTGGTGTATCATAACAGTAACACACCTGACAGTGTTGTTTTCATGGTAAATATAACACAAACTCTCTCCTTACAAAGGTAGTCTATTTTAAGACTGTAAGCCAAGCCAGAGGATGACAGCCAACTATCAGTCGAAGAGGAAAACACCTTCAGCGCTGCCAAAGTTACTGACCAAAAGCAACTATTTAATAAAAAACTATCTCAGTTACATTAAGTCAATTCAGCTACAGGAATCCCCCAAGATAAGATGTTTACTGCAGCAGTGTAAATGATGCAGTCTTGACCACCCATTTTCTATACTAACACAATTAAATCAGCAGATAGAAAATTGGTCATTAAACTTTAACACTCACCTTTTTTTTGAGCTCTTCCCTTTCTTTCTGTTCTTTATTTTCCTTTTCTTTGATTTTTTCACTTAATTTTTTCTTATCTGAAACTTTAACTTTTAGAGAAGAATTCAAAAAAAGAATAATCTTTATAAATTTGTTTAAAAACATCAAATATCATTGCTCCACATTTCCAAAGCAAGCGCTTTTCCCGCTCTTTTCCACACCTGGCTTTGTCTCCTCAACCTTTTTCTCCTCCTCCTCCTCCTCCTCCTCCTCGTCATCATCCCAGTTATCCTAATGGTGTAAAGAGAAAGAAATAAAAAGGTAATTTAAGAAGTCAAACTTCAGCGCTCACCATAGCAATTATTATTATTCTTATGCTAATTAATTAGCATACAAATGGTGGGAATCAGCAGTGCCCACTCAGCACAGTAATATGAGAACTGTGACTCTACTGCCCACCCAGTAAAAACCTGTCCACAACCTAAAGTGCTTCACAGACATGTTATTTTCATGTGGATGCTGCGCTCTGCTACATTTTCCACTGGCCCTTCAGACACTGCATCACACCAACAAGTCTGATATCTGAAGCTACCAAGAAAGGCACCACTTGTTACTACAGAAGCAGCCAAGCTTATAAATGTGACATACAGTTTCCCAGAAAGGGGTGAGCACAAGGGAGAGCCACACAACGAAGAGTGTTCTGGAAAAACACTGCACTGATGCTCATGGGTACAGCCAGGAGCTTCAGGTGCATCAGTAGAACATCCGATACAGAATTGCAGGGCACAGCAAAATCATCCTCATGATCTCGGGCAAAACACTGTCCAGGAAGCAGAGGAGCTCAGAGTCATTGTGGTCACCTCACAGACGACCAGTGACAACCAGTGATGAGCACAGCAGAAGATTCATCCAGGACTATTAAACCATGCGAACCGAAGAGTTACAGTGGGGCGCCGTTGTTTGTCACGTGCTCGAGCATTTCGTCGCCACGCGCGCCGGTGTTCCGAGTGTCTCCGTCACGACTAAATCACAACATACGAGCACGTGCTAAAGCCAGCTCTACAGACTAAGGCTGTATCCAGATCACACACCAGGACACACTTCACCCGGCGCGGGGCCCGCTAACCGACAATGTCTCTCTCACACACACGCTGTCCCTTAGTGCGGTTCCATGCGGACACAACGCCCCCCTCCTGACAGAAACACAGTTAACAAAGACACACGGCGAGGGGATCACGGGCCGCTTTACACACCACACACTCAGCTGAGCACCGCCGACTGCCACCTGCCCCTCGTGGACCGGCGTCCGACTGCTTACCTTCACGTCGTCCTCCTCGTCCTCGCCTTCCCATCTGTCCAGAACCGTCGCCTTCTTGATAAGCTCGTCCGGCTCGAAGTTCTCCGTGTCTAAGAACAAACACAGAGACAGGAGTGATTCTCAGTTCGATACAGCCACCGCCCGACACACAGCCGCCTTCCTGAACGCTGTCCTTCTCTCTTCTCACCACGAAATAAAACCATCCAAAGTTGGATTCTCACCCCAAGACTCAACGTCAGCCATCTTGTCCGCGCGTGTGCTTCTCTGTGCTGCGCGTCCGTGTGGAACCAAGCGGAAAGCCGCCGACCGGCCCCGCGCGCCGTGACGCAACGCTGACGTGGCCGTGACGGCAGGAGGGGGTATTTCGGTTCGAGCGCCTCCTGTGGTCACAGGGTGCAGTGTCTCGGCGTCCAGCCGTCGCTGTCCTCACCCGATCTCTGCTCCGTGAATTCTGGAAGCGTTGAAATTTGTTACGCTGCGGTTCCCTTTTCTCTGAGTTACTGAAGAGGCTGAAATCGTATTAACTTATTATAGTATTTTACAAAAATATTGCTTCTCCCATACAGACTTCTGCTGTTCGAAAACTACTTGGCAAATACGTTCAATTATTGCCAGGACATGGTGTTAACATTATGTTTTATTATTGTATTTTTTAAAATCATTTATTATATTTTTTAATAGCCACTCTGCAAATCAGTAAAGTTACCAAATTTCGGTGTATTATGCCAATCTCCTGTTAAATATTTCTCATAAAACAGAAAGTTATGAATCCCTAGGACCAAATGAACAAAATCTCAAGCAAGCCATGATTTTGTTGTTTTCAACCAAAGACTTTGCTGTAAACTGAAGTCAAAGAACCTTTATTAGAAAATGCAAATATTTTCTGAAATTATGTTTCTGTGCTTGTTGAATATTTAATTTCAAAACCATGGGTATAAATATGGAGTTGGTCCCTCCTTTGTTGCTGTAACAGGCTCCACTATTCTAGGAAGGCTTTTCACTAGATTTTTGAACATGGCTGCAGGGTTTTGCGCTTGTTCAGACACAAAAACATCAGTGAGGTCAGGCACTGATGTTGGGCGATGGGGATATTCCAGTCCTCCCAAAGGTGTTCAGTGGGCTTCAGGTCTGGGTTTCTAAGTAAACCGTTATTTTATGGACTTCACTTAGTGCACAAGGGCACTGTCATGAAGAAACAGAAAAGGTCCTCCCCAAACTATTGCCACAAACTTAGCATTCTCTACAATGTCATTGTATGCTTTAGCATGAAGATTTCTATTAACTGGAATTAAGAGGCTGAGCCTCAACCAGGAAAAACAGCCCCGGGCCATTATTCCTTCACCACCAACCTTTAAATTTGGCTCTATGCATGTAGGCAGGTAGTGTTCTCCTGGCATCTGCCAAACCCAGATTTGTCTGTCAGACTGCTAGTTGATGAAGCAAGATTCATTACTCCAGAGTAATTTCCACTGCTCCAGAGTCCAACAGCAGTGTGTTTTACACAACTCCAGCCAACGCTTGGCTTTGTACACGGTGATCTTAGATATGTGCTCAGCTGCTTGGCCATAGAAGCCCAGTTCATGAAGTTCACAACATAAATTCTTGTGCTGATGTTGCTTCCAAAGGCAGTTTGTAACTGGGTAGTGAGTGTTACGATCAAAAACAGGTGATTTTTCCATACAACATGCTTCAGCGCTTGGTCCTATTCTGTGGGCTTGTGTGGCCTAGGGTTTTGTTGCTCAGCTGTTGTTGCTCCTAGACATTTCAATTGACTGAGGCAGGTGAAACAGGGCAGAAATTTGACAAACTGATTTATGAGAAAGCGGGAATCCATTGACTGTGCCACTTTGTAAGCCACTGAGCTCTTTAGTATGACCCATTCTACTCTAAATGTTTTTATAAGAAAATTGCATGTCTGCATGGTTGATTTTATGCACCTGTTAATAATGGGTGTGGCTGAAATAGCCAAACCCATTAATTAAAAGAGGTGTCCACATACTTTTGGCCGTGTTGTGTATGGAAGGATTTCACATGTATTGTAAAATGTATTGCTGCATACTGTAATATATGAAATCCATCCATTTAAGCATGCTAAAATATGTATTCATATATATTTTCTTCAGGATATTTATCATAGAAACATACATTTTTGCATGGACTTGTAGGTTTAAAATGCTAAAAAAAGTCATAGAAAATAAATGCCTTACAAAATTGCAATATTGAGAAAATCAATATATTCCAATTCATATTTCTCCATACAGGAGGAACAAAAGAAACAAGGTTTCACAACCCATTCCAATTCTGTTTAATTCAAAATGACACAAGTACAATCTTCAAAATAATATTCAAACCAAAGTGAAGACAGTATTGTACTTAATATGTCTGTTTTTAGTGTCAGATTCAAAAGTACTTGTAGTATTTTCACAGAGTGCTATGAGTTAAAAACAAAATAGATTATTTTTTTATCAGACACACAAACAAGAAAATCTTTTTAAATTAAATTTCATGGTTACATCTGACAGTTTGAAATAAGTAATAATTTTTCATATGTTATATATTAAACATTTCTACTTTATGTTTCTTCTGTACTAAATGTGTTATTTGTACTGTAATTATTTTCCTAATAAAATATTTATTTTTGGAACAATGTGTCATATGCTGCATTCAACTGAGCATCCCCACATTACAAAAAAAAAAACAAAAATGTTTTTTTGTTGTGATGGAAGTGTTCATATTTAAGAACAATTTAAAATTAACATGCATTGCTGAGGATGATAACAGACTAGAAAATTCTGAGAATGTAGGGCAGATCTTTGTGACCATGGTGTCCATTATAGCAGGGTTTGTAGAAGTAACAGCAGCAGTATCACCAGTTCAACCACAAAGCAGAAAGGCCAACCGTACTGGGAACATGCAGATGACCTCCCTGCAGAAATAAGACAGACACACCAGTTACAGAATGATTATACCTTTTTATGTACGATAATGAGTGAAAGGATTATTGCGGGGGTGGTCATCAGCACAGAGTGGAAGGGATTAAAGATAGAAAGATGCAGTTGCCAGTTTAGAATGTTGAAAGTGCAGTACAAAAATATGTTACATCGACAAAACACTGAAAAACAAACAGAAAACAAAGAACTGGGAGAAATAAAAATTAATCTAAACAACATCTAGTCAAAGCAACAGTCTAATGAAAACAACAGATACTTACGTCAGTTAAGAGCTACTCCCTTGTGTCTGCCCCCTTAAAAGCTCACTATTGTTTTCTGCAGTTTTTCACACCAGTCACCAGCAACACCTACCACCAACTCAGCTCAGAGGCCTTTCATACCTGAAGCTTCCCTCTTTTAGTTTCGTTATGTACCTATAACATGTAGCAACATGAAGGTGTGGTGCTAGAAGAGTAATTACCACGGAAGTCAACAGGTTTGTCTTCCCAAGGGGTCAACACCATGGCCAAAGCAGTCTGCTGTACTGTGCTGAGGGCAGAGCGTTGGGTGTCAGTCACTGCCACTGCTTGCTCATAGGTGAACATGCGAATCTGGGCCTGATTAAACACCACCTGCAGAGAGGGAGATGCATTCAGATGATCCTAAGTTCAGTTCAACTTGATGGCCACCAAGTGAAGCTACTTTCTATTAATGAAAAAGTAATCTGTTTTCTTGAATTCTATTAATGAAAAATCATCAGAACTCAGGATAAACGAAAGGGCATTTCACACCACATGAACAGCTTTAGATACATCCCAGATTATCAATTCAGTCATAGTACGCTTTACACAAATGACAACCTATATAACAGAGTCAGATAGCAGAGAAGTTGGGGCATAAAAGATGAATTTTAAATCCCTTCTTGAATGCTGAAAAGTGTTCAGGAGTTCTGAGGGAACTCATTCCACAAAAATGAAGACAAAACTGACAAACTGATATAGACTTTTGTTGTCGGACCCCTGCATAAGAGCTCACCCTGTGGTAAGAGATGGAGAAGTGCACAGTTCTTGTTCGGTTGTAGGGAATGGTTGTACTTATAGAAAACTGATCTCTCTGACCCAGAACATAAATGAAGAAAACTTGGGAAGTTGGTGTTTTTGTCAAGTTGTCTTTTATAAGCAAGACAGTGCAAATGATTTTATTGTTCACATTCTGCCTCTTAAATTGCAGTCTTTTCAAACCTTCAAATCCAAATGTAAAACTCACGGCAAACTTTTTGTCTGGAATAAGGGAGATAGCCAGTGGGGTGATTCCTTCAATCTGCTCTTTCACCAGAGCTGACATGGCCATGTCCGGCAGTCCCGCTAGAGCGATCAGGAGAGACCAGTGGGGGGTGGGGGGGGGCACAGGTGACTTTGGAAATCCAGACTAGACAAGTAACACACAGTGTAGTTTGTCCAATCCATCTGAATTACAGTAAGACACAAGAGTGATGGATGGAGTGATGGAGCGTGGTTTCTAGTCAGATATATAAAAGGATGAAATATGATTGTACTGTACCTGCAAAGGACCCAATCTCAATGAAGACCTCGGGGCCCCACGAGCTCATGTGTCCAAAGGCGAGATTATTGCTCAGCAGGCCTACCAGAACTTGCAGTTGCTCATCTGAACACAGGAGCCTGAGATGACCCAGCCACAGTACAGCCTTACTGCAGGAAGAAGAGCAGGTAAAAAAGTGAGACACAAAGAGATTTTTCATATTTGTTTTCTGGAGGACTTTACTCAGCTTACCATTTTGTGTTTATTGTACAAGTGTATGACAGCAGTAGCCTTTCTGAGCTAGTCACCCATGGTTACTAATACTGCCCCAAGGTCAGCAGCAGCCCTTATTTCTATCACAGACTAAACCAGCTCAAATTAATAATACTTTGATGGACAAACTGAGATTCCTACACTTTGGTCCAATTTTTCTACCTGAACTCAACAGGTTTCAGATTCTGCATGTCCGAGGTCTTGATGCCACACACAATATGACCAAGGGCCACCAAGGTACTTGAGTCCAACTGGTTTGGGCTCAACTTGGTTGAATTCAACACTGAGGAGAAGAGGATGGAGAGCTGGGGGAGGAGGGCCAGAGTTTAATTCATGTCATCCATGTCCTAAAACTAAATTTTAGTGCACTTGAAAATGATGAAAATAATGTGAAAGAAAATACAGTTTTAGAGTTAAGGTAAATTGAGTTATGTTCATTTGTTATTATTAAAAACAACAACATTGCTATCAAAAACAACAGAGTTACACCAAACAGTGAGAAAGGGGAGAGCATGCTGAGCAGAAGCTCTTGTGCCACCTGTCTAGTGCTCCAGCCATCGACTGCCCCAAGTGTGGCAATGGACCTTAGATCTGACAAGTTGAGCAAACGCAGCTCCTCATCTGTCAGCCGGAGAGCTATGCGCCTGAGCTGTGAAATGACAGTGGGTGAGAAGGACGAAGCAGGCCCATAGATCTGTAAAAGGCACAGGGGGAGGAAAATATTACTCCATTTACACATAGGAAATACTTTATAAGATTCTCACTATCCAAGGTACAGAGGAAATGTCCCAGAAAGTCAATAAATATAAGGATTGTTCAAATGTCTTCCTATGATGGATTTTTCATGCTTATTCTTAAGAGAACACTTCCGTTCACATTATAGTTTTGAGATAATGTTCAGCTTTTCCTATGATGTCTGGGCACAGGAGTATGGTAAAAATGAACTCAAAAGTAGGTAAACAAATAATTCTATTCCTTACTTTCATGGTGTTTTCTGAATATATGGCAAAGAATGCCTAGGGATCATAAGACCAAACACATGCTATTGTGTCTTTTAAACTTACCAGTGAGGACTAGAAAAGCAAGTAGAGTGACTCTTCTAAGAATGTCAGTGTACACTAGCACACTTTGTTATTGGGTCCCCTTTTATATGCAAAACAAGGTTTAGCTAATTAGATTTTACCCACGTGACACATCTGCAGTATGAATGCTGCATTTAAAGGTCATGGCAGCTTTTTAAGTTGCATAGTTATGAAGACAATGTCCATAACCAATGTTTGAATAAATGGCTGATTCCATTTAGTTCTTCTTTGCTCCTGTTACAACATTGAAAGCATACTTTCCCATCTCAATAGCAGTGAAAAACACAGGGAATCAATAATGGTGGAACATAAGTACTGCAGCAATGCTGTGAATCCAGCATTGGTGTTGCTTTTCAAAGCTGGCCTGGTTTTACATATGGAAGTGTCTGCCATTACTAGATAGTCACTCACCAACCTGAGAGATCACCTGCTAAAGGCAGACATTTTTAAACGATAAACAAAGCCAGGTTTGAAATGCACAGTTTTGGGCTGTAGCTACTAACAATGTTGGGGGAGCACATGAAACAACAGGAGAAATTTTTAGTGTAAAAACACCTACCACCAACTCAGCTCAGAGGCCTTTCATACCTGAAGCTTCCCTCTTTTAGTTTCGTTATGTACCTATAACATGTAGCAACATGAAGGTGTGGTGCTAGAAGAGTAATTACCACGGAAGTCAACAGGTTTGTCTTCCCAAGGGGTCAACACCATGGCCAAACCTTTTGGGTCTAGGGTTCAAAACTAACACTTGTTTTGCATATATGTTGTATGCATAAAAACTGATTACATCAGGATTGCTGGACTAGTTTGCATATAAAAGAGCACCTAATTTCCAAGACCAGTGGTAAAAATGGACACTTTAAGAAAACTAGAACGCTTGCTTTACCAATCCTCTGTGGTAACTTTAAATGTCGCAGTTGTGCGTGTTCAGTCCATTGATAACTGGCCATTCTTTGAAACACCCACGAGTCTGAAATAGTAGGATAAATTGCTTGTAACGTTACACTGTTGATTTTTAGGTCACCCCTGTGGCCTTTGTTACAGAAGTAAAACTAAAAGTTTTCTAAGAAACAAAATAAAAAAGTAGTAATAAAATAAAAAGGTCATTTTGATTGGAACAATTTAAGATAAGTGCTACAGGGTACAAGAGTAGAAGCAGGGGACTTCCAATTTCAAGGCCCATTTAAACACTGCAGGACAGGAAGCTGCCTTCTTTCATCTCCTTGACCTCAAAGTGGTTCATGTTATAAGAAGAGGTAGAGACAGAAATAAACACTGGCACAAAGAGGAATCTGGCACAATCGTTTCTTACAACAATCCCAGGGTTCTGAGTAAAGAAGGACTTAGACTGTTTTCTGTAATGTACCATATTTTCCATTATCTTGTTCTTCATTGATTGCTTTAAATTAAATTTAAATTAAATTTGCTCATTACATCATCATCACCATTATTAACAATAATATTATTATTTCGGGTATAATTGACCCTGTGTGTTTGTGATCAGTGTGTCTGTGCAACGTAGGCAGTTCAATAACACTCTTCCATAAGAAATGATTGTGTAACAAATATGAAATCACATATAATCATGTGTTCTATACTGACATGTCTAGTTCAATTCATTGCAGAAGGAGCTCATAAAAATGTGTCCATGCATTGTGCAAAATAAATTCCCCATTTTTTTCTATTTTTGTGAGTGTTGCTTCCTATTATCCTTAATACTGGCTAACAGATGGGATTCCTGGTCACCGACTTAAATTGAACATCATCTATTAAGGGTTGTTTGCATCCTCTGTTGTTTAACTATTTATTTCACAAATGTTAGCCAACATTCAATATCCTAGCAGCTATAAATGAAGCCCTTGCTTGTATTTTTTAAACTTTGGAAAATTCTGGACAAAAGCATATAAGTAAATAAATAAAAAATAAATGTCAAAATGCCAATGCTTGCTGCACCTTTTTGACTTTGGAAAGGAGCTGCGTCAGTTCATATGGGGTCAGGAAGGGGTCCTGGCCAATCAGCTCCAGGCATCTGGCAAAAGCATCTGCAGGCATACCAGTCAAACTGTCCACTGTCCAGGCTGAGGGCTGTGTTGCATGTAGGTTCTCACAGCTCGGAACCATCACTGTAGCTGAGATGGTAATGGAGGGAGAAAGACAGGAAGTATTGAAAGAGTATTAAATTCAATGCCTAGAAAAATGCATCTTTTAGACTCTACTGACTGTTCAATATAACAGCCAGTTTTTTCCAAATTTTATGGAAACTTTACAAAAGAGTTTTCTCAAAAACTTGTGTGATGAAAGCTTACTGAGGACACAGCAAAACCAACCAACAAGTGGCAACATACAACTACTCACTTGACCATCCTGATCTCAAGAAGCCCAGAAAGAACTGGAGCACAAACTCTTGCTTCTCAAACATTCTCTGCAGCTCTGCTTGGTCTGTGCCCTGTATGCAGAGTCTGCCGATTTTCCCAATCTCCCACTCATGCTGGCTAAGAAAGAGTCGTTCAATCCGCTCCTGGGTCATCAGGGTCTGGAGATGCAAGAATCAGCACAGAGGAGGATTCAATGGCTTACTTAGGTGCTGGAGCTCCTGACATCTACATGTGTCTCATATTGCCTCAATGCTTGTTTATTCAGGTACATAAACTGATGACATAGTTCACTGTGGATGAGGACATTAAATCCATTTAAAATGCTTCCAAATTAATAATGGCACAGACCGTAGGGATCGCTTGAATTGCTTCCTTGGATAAGAAGAAAAGGAACCTGTCCACCTGATCCAACGTCTGAGAGTTCCAGTTTTTTACTGACCTGACATGAGAAACATGCTCCTGTTAGTTAAAGAAAGACTTCACTTCTTAAAATAGCATCTGACTAAATGTCACTACTTCAATAGACAATAGGACAAGGGGTAGCAAGTAGAATAGTGGTTAAAGCTGATGCCTTTGCACCTATGGAGGTTGCAAGTTCAAAATCTCACTTTCTGCTCTTGTACCCTTAAACCAAGAAACTTGCCATAAAAATCACTCCAGTAAAAATTACCCAGCTTTACTCATACATATAAATTGTTAGTCACTTTGGAGAAAAACACAGGTGAAATAAATAAATGTAAATGCTGTACATTTGAAATACAATATACTGCAATGTTCCACACATGGTCTCATACCCAAAGGTGTTGGGTTCCTGGAGGAACTGTGCCACTATGTCCTTCTTGCTACTGTTGTAGCAGTACTCTCGGATGAGTTCCAGGTTCTCCACAAAGAAAGTCCGGTCGAGCTGCAGAAACACCTCATCTGCCACAAATGTTGCCATGATTCCCAGGGAGCGGAACTCCTCCTCTGTGTACTTGCCTGTATACAAACTCTAAGGTTCCACAAAGGAAAAAAGAGATTTTTATTTCAGCGGTTGATGAGCCAAAATTATTGTGCCAACTTGCTATATAGTAATATAAGACCCGGAGTGTGAAAATCGAGAGTTTAAACTTTGAAGCAAGTTCACGGGAAAACCACACTCCTTCCTGGCAAAGTACATGACTAGATATAGCAAGTAATTGGAGGTAGGTGATGGAAATGTCTGCTACACCACTTTACACAAATAAAGCTCAGAAAAAGGGCAAGAGCTCACAAGCCTCTGCGTCATCTTGTCTACCAGCAACGCTTGTTTGATACTGGGAAGGCGCAGGAAGTGATCAGGATCCTGTACAATCATCTGCCTCAGAGTGTCCATCATGAGGACTGGGAACTTCTTAATGCTGCTCACCCTGTACATGCCCAAAGACCACACATGCCGATACAGAGACATTAACAAAAAGATTTTGAGTGGGAAGATGACAAATTATGATATAGCATTGAAAAACATTCAGAACTACTCAGCTTCATAATGACAGTGTCTTTCATAGCCATAAAAGGCAACTCACAAAAGTTCAAGGGCAATCTGAGAGCCCAGCTCCCCAAGAAGCTGAGAAAAGAAGGTAAACTGGTAGAGTTCCTCGATAATGCACCTTTTCTGTCCAGAGAAGAGGAGAGAGGGAAGATGATTGGGAGAAAATAATACATCAATGCAGCTGGACAGCATTCTTACTGCAGATGCACAGGTTCAGTTCATACAGGTATATTTACTGCTGGTCGACTGTTGGTCATATTCATTAACTCGTTGGATCTTCATCATACATCCAAAGGGATTTAAATGGCTTACATTTTAGTGATTTGTTCAGAGGTAAACAGAAAAGGAGAGAACGGACAGAAACAATGGCACCCCATACCAGCGAAGTTTGGAGGAGGACAGGCTGTTTCCGCAAGAAGGCTAGGATGCTGCCCATGGCGGAGGGAGAAGCCTGGGCCACGAAGAGTTGCCTAAGAGTCTTACAATCTACTCCTGGAGCAATGGTCCCCAGGTCCCTGAACACAGATGGCACACAATAAAGTCTCACAAAATGGAGGAAAGTATAACGTTATCTACCCAAAACACAGAAAATAGAGTATTTATGTATTGCAGACTTTAAATGCAAATGTAATATAATAATCACAGTGACACACACATAAAACACAACAAAATTGACCTAAGTCCCAGGACAGCACCATACAGCAACCAACTCCTACATTAATACAGAGAACCATGCACACTTAAAGTGATCTGAATACTAACAAAGATAACACACAAATTATAATTCTTTAGTACACACACATGCGCGCACACACACACACACACACACACCGCAATACAGTACTATAGAATTAAGCACCTGATAACCAGATAATCATACTGAGTAACCATAAGATTAATAAAAGTTCACTGTGCTTTTCTGCTTTATCAGTCTGAAGGTTTATTTAACTGATGTATTTTTCAAGGTATTGCAGTAACACCCTTACAGGAAGTCTGGTGCAGAAAGTTTAGCTTTGTTCTTTGTCGCTTCCTTAAAAAGAACTTTTGCCTGAGGAAAAAACAAAAGGACAACTATTACCAGTTTTGTTCTGTCACACACACTCAAATCAGGATCTGTAGTTTTTGGAAGGATATGGACGATATGTATGTTAGAAAGTGACTTGGTACAGTTGTCATTCCTGGCCCATCATTAGGTGTCACAGAAGACAAGTGGAACAACAACTGGCAGTCTGTGTGGGAAGATTAGCAGGGGGGAGTTAACTGCTTCAATGCCCAATGGAGAGGAGTGAGAGGGTGGAAGATGAGGAGTGAGAGAGAGGAAGAGACAAACTTATACTGCAGTCATGTTACCTAGAACTTGAGTACGGAGCGATGCACTTGCAGAGGAGCTGACACAGAAGTTACAAAACAAAGCACGGTTAATAATTTAGCATTTAATTAGGAAGATACGACACACTGCCTGAGAGAAAGATATGGGAAAAACAGACAGGAAGGATGACAAGTCCATATAAACACCCATAGCTATGAATAAGAAGAGTGGTGATTGAAATGGTGGACCTTCTACAGAACACAATTTACACATCCTGTGACATTACAGATATTCATTTGACCATGTAGTCAGTGAATGTGGTAAAGAAGAAAGACCTGTAGGAGGAGCACAAGGCAGTACCTATCAATCCTGGAGGAAGGAGCTGCTAATATTTAACTCTATTGTTTGCAAATTCTATTGTTTGTCAGCATGTTCTACTGTTCCCTCATTCCCCCCCATTTGTTACATGCTCATATATTAACTATAAACTTAAGCAGCTAATGTCCTTCTCCTGCTGCACCATATCATTACTTAGAACATTTCACTGAAATATAATTTTTGTTGTTTTCTTTGGCATTTGTAATTTCTCTGCATAATTCTAGTTCAACCTTCTTACAATTTGAAATCACACCCAGCCATGGATCACCAAGGTAACCCACTGCTATACCTGACTTTTCCCAGTGCTTGACTCTGACTATTTACTCAGTAAACATCATCTGAGCGTTTAGCTATCTTAAAATAAACTAAAAATAAATTTGTTACAAAACACTCACTCAGCAAAGCTTTTGAACCTGGTCAACTGATTGCATATTGAACCAATTTTTTGGATGTCAGACTACTGGGTGTACAGCATGACTCTGCCATCATAAATGCAGTTGAAGTTCTGATTAATAAATTAATCTAGACTGGTAAGCGATGAAGGAATATTCAGCCTTCAGTCTAAGGTAGAAATAGAGCAGTGACAGATTCCTGGGAGAGGTCAGGAAAGCACTATATAGGACCTGCTGGGTGTTCCAAGGACGTTGCCGCGCTGAGGTCATGTTGGCAAGCAGCACGGTGACTCTGGGGAGTACATTCAGAAGGGGGGTCCTAGAGAGCAGAGGTTCCAACTGGTCCATCCACCCAGAATCCCCCTGGGATCCCTGGACACCCAAGATACAGGACACTGAAATATCACTGATAGGACACATGTCTAATAATAAACAAAGATACAAGCATATATATGTTATGTTTGGTCACATTTTCAAGCAAATTTTACTTATCCCAGCCTGGAACATTGTACATCCTTTTAATTGTAATGTTTATCTCTTGTTTGTGCATCCCTGCCTCATACCCAGAGTTTGGTAGTGATGGCATTGGCCTGTGAGTTGCTGATATCATGCAGGTTGATGTTCGGTAGAGCAGAGAGCAGGGTTTCAATGGGTAAGTCTCTGAGGGTCTCCACCTTCACCCCGCTGATCAGTGAACCAAGCCTTGACAGCTGTTCTGCCACTTCCAGCTGGGAATGAAAACAGGGAAGCATCACATATGGGAAGAAGGACAGAGGAGTTGGGCCAGTATGAAAAAGGAACTGGACGGTTGAATAGTTGAGGAAGGTGCAGGGAGCGCAGTAGGGAACAGCTGTCAGGTATGAGAGCTTGACATACAGAGAAATATCCCCCAACCATGTAATCTTATCAGTTGTTACTCATTCTCCATTTCTACTAACCTCTTATTTGTTAGAGGAAACCAGAGCACCTAGGGTATACAACAAAGAAAGGGTAGACAGCACACAAGTTGTGTACACAGACACAGCTGGTAGCTCAACTTTAACCTGCAGCCATGAAGCCAAGACAATCATACTCCTTGCTGTATTCATTCAAAATTTAAATACAGAAACAATTGAATTGAACTGAGAAATAATACATTTCCCTAGCTCAGTGAAAGATCAGACACCCATTTAGCGCTACAGTAACTCTCAACAGGGTGCGTACCCAATCTTCCCCTGTGGTGTCTATCTAATGTATTAATGAGAGTGTCTCTTACTGCAGGCTGTGGCTGGGCATCTTGAAGTCTCACCCTCACACAGCCTATCCTGGGCTATGGGCCAGTTGGTAATCAAGTACACACCTTTTTTTTTTCCAGTATAAACTAAAAGACCAGAGTCTATTGCCACAGCGTCTCTCCACCATCACTGCGATGCTTTTACAGTCTGGGTGTCATTGGCAACATACTGTCATACACACAGCCAGTTTATTATTAGCACATTGCTACATGGCTACTGTGTCTTTATTGGTACAGTCTCACAAAAGCATTACTTCATAGTTGACACAGAGTCACTACCTTGTTAATAACATACTCTCCACAGGATACCCATTCATTAAAAGAACACTCCCACGCAGACATCATTGTCATTCACAGGACAAATATTCACTATCCAAGAGGCAGGGAACCAGAAAAATTGACACTTACACTCTGGTCAGACAGCACTTTGCTCACAATCTCTTGGGCCTGGAGTAGAAGAGGATGAGAATATCAGAGGATGAGATCAGATCTCATAATGATGACATTCATGGTACATGCATTTCTCTGTAAGCAATCATGTCAGACCCCATTCTATCATGAGAAACACTTTCTAAGTTGAACTAACAGAGAAAAAGCTGCCGCTTTAATCAAAAGGTCTTCAAAATGCGGATTACCCCATTCATTACCATGATGTATCAGATTTCCTTCCTTCTCACATGTTTTTCACCTGTCCAGCCTAGGATGCTTCTCAAACCACCACCCCTGACCCCTCTTTTAAAAACCTTAACCATAAAACATGTCATCAAGTGAATTCTTGATGAAGAAGGCAAAGAATAAAACCTGCTGAATACTTTAAAATTGCCAGTGTTAAAACAATTCTGAGAGAGCTGGATCCTGCCTATGAGAAGTTAATTTTGACTGAACAGGAAAAATATACAGCGACTGAAAGGTGATTTAATACTGCTGAATTCAGTGGACAGCTTTATGAACACCAGCTGTGGGTTGGCATAGAGCTGGGTGTACCTGTGCAGGTGTGAAGGGCACAGCAGCCAGTTTGGGCAGAGCAGGCAGGAGCTGAGAAGGTGTAAGCTGTCGCAGGAAGTCAGCACCGAGCCAGGGCAGGAAATCAGCTAGCTGTTGGACACGCTCAGGGCTGAGAGAAGCTGGCACCTTCAGCTCAGTTCTGTTGAAGAACAAGCTGGAGATCTAGACATAAAACATAAACAATCTCACAAAATGGATGAAGTATAACATGTTATCTACCAAAAATACAATAAAAGGATAAATATTCGGGCAACTGGAATACAAAATGCTTAAACCTCCCCTGTCAATTTCCTATTAATGATTACCAACATTAATAGTTGCAGATATTTGTAAAAACATGACAATACAAGGTAACAGGAGACAAACTGCCATAGCACTCCTACTAGCAGCAATTCTATCACAGTGTGAGGCTCACCATGTCGCTGGGCACTCGAAGCCCCTGGCTCACACAGGTCCTCACATTATCCTGGATAACCGCAAAGGCCTCTGTGTTTCTGTACACCAGCAGGTCTTTTGGATGACTGAGGCATGTAAGATTCCCTAACCTTTGAACCACATGGTGAAATATATCCAAAGGAATTACTATCAAGTCAGATACACACTTTGTTCTTTCTATATCTGTATAAAAGTTCTGTGAAATGCATAAGCTTCAAAGTAAGGCAAAACAAATACTAACAGACATTAAGGAGAAAGGATAAATCCAGGCCGTATTTTAACATCTGGGGCAGCAATATGTTGGAGAATGACACACCAACCTCCTGAAGTCGTCAGCTGTTAGGTTTGTGAAGAATCCCACAATACTTTGAGCCACAAATTGCTCCTGGGTAGAACTTAATGGGTTCTTCAGTATTTCATCCAATCCATCCAGCAACTAGGAGTAGACACCCAACATCACACATCAACAAACAAGTTGCTCAGACAGGCTGTGCTTACTCCATGTAACCTACTGTATACAGTACTTACCCCTTCATATCTGTTTCGTGGCACATGGCCAGGTCTATCCACTATAGTACTACATAGCATTTTGAAACCTGAAATTTTGTTCATAGATGGTAGTTATTTGTGAACAGCAATCTCAGTGATGCACTCCTTAATACAGTATTTATTGATGTTTATTTATTGAACATACTGGAACAATAAAGAAAGCACATTAGAGCCACTGTGTCTGCTGACAAGCTTGTTCTCTTTCCCTCCTCTGTCAACGGCTGGTCAGAGGGGTGTCTCGTTTCACCCAGAGGTGTTGTAACAGTTACCTGAGCAGGTGAGAGATGCTGGAAGCTGGAGAATGGTAGGTATGTGATCAGGTTACCAACATCTTTGATGAAAGACGGGCGTTGAACTGTCATGTTCAGGAAACTGGCGGGCTGACTGAACCACTTCCCAAAGGCTCTGCGCTGTTCTAGAGTGAGACTATTTAACTTGTTGTTGATGGTCTTTATCCTGTAAAATGACAGAAAGTGTCTGAAGAATAACTGTGTACTCGTTGTCTTGACAGTTATCATCATGATAATATTGTTAACTTTAATAAGTTGTGCTTTATTTGCTGGCATTATAATTATCATTGGAATATGTTGCGGTGTAGGAAAATGTAAGTTTAAATTGTATGGGTAAATTGTAAACATTAGAACCCTTAAGGAAACAGATGATTAGGTGCTTGAGTTTATAAGACAAACTTTGATTGCTTATTCATTTGTCAGCGCCTTTGAATAATTGACAGCATGAGATGAGCAGGCTTGGGGCCTGAAGGGAGATGAACTCACACATTTGTGTTGCTCTGTATTGGTGGTAGCGCCAGGATGTCAGTCGGCCTGGCCTGAGAGAGCAGAGGTGCCAAGTCAGGGAAGAGGGAAGGGTCTCCAACCAGGTGTGTCTGAAAAAACACGGTCACCATTGTTTGCATGTAATCTGTAGAGAGCTGGAAGGAAAAAGAGAAAAAACAAAGGTGGTCACATGCTCATCCTCTCTTGGCTGCATTCTCAGGTGAAAGTCTGTTCCTTAATAAGAATGCTAACAAATGAATACAACGAAATCACATTTTTTGTCTCAAGGGACTCACTGTTGGATAACTTCACATGAGTGCAATGCGGTACAACTCTGCCCAAATACAATACATGAAATTTCATAGATATCGATTACTATGTCTTAACTGCCTCAGTGCTGTGCTAGCAAAATTATGATTTCACCAGTATCCTTTTGATTCAAATTCTCACACATGAAATTAAATTTTGATTCAACAAAGATATTTGGACTGGAATGTTGTCATTTGCAACATGTTATAAGGTATGTTTTTACAGTTCCTGTTTGCATGTTTTTCTCAGTTTAACCTGAGGGGGGAAAGACAGATCTGACAAAGATCCATTTTGCAGCATAAAAAGTATGTTTTGGGGCGACCCTGTTTAAAACAAAAGGAAATAAGTGAATTTTCAGAAGTATATGTATGAAACTTCTTTTTTTCATGCACGCCCCTCTCCCATTCAAGTTCTGGCAGCTTTGGCAGGTCCGCTTAACCAGGCAGGAGAGATCTGTTCCTGGCATGTGCTGTCTGCACTGCTGCTGCTGCTGTACACATCTTGCTTGAGTACCATCTCATATATATGGAAGTCACTCCAACACAGGGCGGCTAGACACACATATATTCACACACACATACACATATCATGGGCAATTTAGAGTGACCGATTAACCTGAAACACATGTCTATGGTCTGTGGAAGAAAACCAAAACACTCAAAGGAAACCCACACAGACACAGGAAGAACTCCATACAGACTGATCCAGATTCAAGCCCACACATGAACACTTGAGGTGCTGTGAGGCAGCAGCACTACTTGCTCTGCCACCGTGTTGTCCCATTTTCATACATTACAATACAATACAATACAATACAAAAGATAAATAAACTAATGCGATTCAGATGAGATTTTCACTAAAAGTACATTATTGTTCTACTGTATTTGCATTTTCACCTATATAAAAGATATAATGACATAATAAATGACTCAATTTAATGCTGTGTCACTAAAAGAGACACTTTCTTGGAATGCATCTTGAGCGCTAACTGGGCTATTCCTGTACTGCACCAGAATGAGATTGCTGGCCCACCTGCAGGGTGTCCTGGTTCCTGCTGAAGTACAATAGGATCTGTCTGACTGTCGTGACATCTGTCGCTCTCAGGACATCTTGCAAGCTGGACATGGGAATGTGGAAATACTCCTGCCAAAAAAAAAACACAAACTGGTAAAATAATAAAAATGGCACAGCATCTTAAACTTTCTCTGTTTTTTTAACCCATAAAGAAAGAAGGGAAAAAACAAAGTTTAGAAAAATGTGAAAAAGGCACTGTCCACATTACTAGAAGCTGCATAGTGTATAAATATATGGTTGTAGTTGTCTTCACAGGAAAGGTGGGGGCGCTGTGCTCCAGTCCACCTCTGACCTTAATGAGGAAATAGCTGTCTCTGGTCAGGTCTCTGCCGGTCTGCATCAAACTGGTCAGGACTTTCTGTTAATGTGCACAGACACAGAGTTATGGACAATCAGCAATTTGTATTAACAGCTAGTAATCATACTGAAAACGTATCACTAGATTACCAAATGACAATGCAAAAAATAATAGCAGTTATGAAATTCAAAGGCTCTCAGCCATAATAAAGTGTAAAATTGCTGCTCTCAAACTGTCCATTACCTCTTTACTTTGGTTCAGTTATGGTAGTATGCAATGGATAGCACGTGTAGTTAAGAAATTATGCCACACATGCCTGTCTCAAAAAATAAAAGAGACTGCTCATTCATAATTCCTGCGTTTCAATTAGTTAAATTTTTTTTATAAAATGTGTTTTGGAGTACTTAGGTTGAAATGGCTTTGAAAAGCACATTCTTAAAGCAGAGGTTCTCTGAGCCACAATGTGTGCAGACTTTCCAGCTGCTAAGATCCCCATGAAAACCATCAGTAAAGGTAAGAATGAGCTGAATTAGCGCAATAATTATTTCAGTCATGTGTATAAGCCCAGCAACATGGACGCATTGGCATTTGCAGTGACTGGAGTGGAAATAACTTCCCTACACACCCCCACAGTGAAATCCCTCAAAAATGTTTCTGCTGAGAAAGTCTTCAAAAAATAAGAGTAAATAACAGGGGCACTGCTGCCTAGTTACCCCAAAGCACTGAAGTAAGGCTCTCTTGCTGGTAAAGTTTGTCTCTTGCTCCAGGTATAACATGACAGATTCCAGCACACTCAAGCGAATGTTCTCTGTTATGCGGAGGGAGGTCATCTGTCTCTCCTCCAGAGCCAACAGCACCACTACCAACTCTCTAGTGGCCTGAGTTAGCAGGGCAGACACTTCTTTGGTCAGGTGGGCACCAATGCGTGACTGCAGCATCTCCATGGAACAGCGCAGGATGAGCTGCAAGCCTAGTGTCTGAGATGCATCTGGCTGGCAGGCTGCGCTGAAGTCAGTGCTGCAGGACCAGTTCAGCCTCTGGACAAAGTCTCTGGCTGGACAAGAGTTTGTAGTACTACCGCTGGCATTGCTGGCAGTGCTGCTGTTTGAAGTACTAGTATATGTGGGGCAAACGTTGTTGACCCACATGCTGGAGGGCTCCTGGCTGAGCAGGGAGAGCAGCGTTGAATCCTTGCAGATGGAGGATAAGAAGTTGGCCTGGTCATAATTCCAGCAGAAGGACAAGAGGTCCGCATCTGGGAGCATCACAGCCCAGCTTTGGTAGTGACACAGCTCGTCTGACTTGAACCCGGCCGGACCGTCATAATTGCCACCACGTGGGTCCGAATGATTGACGCAGTACTGCAGCAGCCAAGTGTTATCCAGGTTAGCCAGCAGGTTCCGCAGCACCACAGCATTGGTGCAAACTTTCTGCGTGAAGTTCTGGGGGTCGAGCTCAGTGCAAAGGGCCAAGTCTGTCATATCCACAATTGTGGGGCTGATCCACTCATCATACCGGCACACCTGTGGCAACACGTTCAGCATTTCCTTGTCGGAACACACTACCGTCAACCACAAATTCTGTGGGTCCAGGATAAGCTTCTCATATAGCGACATGATGCAACACACATTTTTGATGAATGACACCTGGTCTTTTTCCCAACAGAACCCAATCACTGAGGGGTCTACTCCTTTCACCCCCCAGTCCCCATAACGGCACCAGTCTTTAATGCTTACAGCTGGAGGGGTTTCAGCAGGCATGGAGCTGAGGGCAATTGCACAGTGATCTCCAATCCATGCATTCAGTTTGTTCTGCAAGATTGCATTCAGGAATGTGACATTTGAACACACAGTCAGGACAAATTTTACACTGTCCTGGAGAATGCACATCTGGAGCACATCCATAGACATAAGGGCGGGTTGGCTCCAGTGTGAGTACTGGCACGAGCTGCCCACCTCGTTGGAGATGTCCAGTGATGTGGGAGGCTCCAGGTTGTCACAGTTAAGCAAAATCCAAAAGTTCTGTGGGTCAGCAAAAAAGCGCATATAGAAATCCAGGTCAAAACAGAGCTTCCTCTGCAGTCTGTCATGGTCCTGCTCCCAGCAGAATGAAATTAGGGAAGTGTCCACCATCTTCAGTCTCCATGTGTCGTAGGTACAGTACAGATCCACAACGCTGTCAGCAGAGAAGTTGGCACAGAAGCTCCACAGCCAAGCATTGTTAGCATCTGCAACCAGTAGCAGCAATAGTGTGACATTATGACACACAACCTGGACAAATTCCTTTCGGTCATTGTCACTACACAGAGTGACCAAGGCTGGGTCCACATGATTTCCATTAGTCCAGTTTTTGTAATTGCATAGCAGCTGGCTGAGACTGAGGGTTGATCTAGAAGCTGCAGCGTCGAGCAAGGAGAAGGAATCCCCACCACAAGCTGACTCGTTCAGGACAGGAGACAACAGGGAACGGGCGAAGAGACACCCATTCTTCCACACGCGCTCTGTTTCTGTGCTACTGAGAGAGCTCAGTGCCTTGCAGAAGGAGCTCAACATGTCGGAGTCCTGCAGATCGGTAGACAGGAGTTCAGCACAGAAAGTGTGAGTGAAGCTGGCGAGGTGCAGGTGGTCACACTCCAGTGGTTCAATAGGAGCCTCCATAGGCCACAACAGGGTGCGTGTGAACAGGCCACTATGGGTACTTTGACAGTCTAAGCTTGGATAGCTACACGTCGATGTCTCTGGTGCCAGGAAAATATCCAGGACTGAGTCACCAAAGGACCAGCTCACGTTGTGATTCATTCCCCTGAATAAAACATGGGGATACACTCAGAGACCAAAGCATTTCATGCAGATGAACAACTGACAGTTGTTGTGCCAGTTGCTAGGCAGTACCTTTCCTCTTACAATAAAATATTTTAAAAATAACATTCAAATAAAATGTGAAAGCATTTCTGCAGTACACACATAACTGCATACTAACTTTGTATGTTATACTTTTGTGACAATTTTAAGGTTGCTCCCTTGTTTAATAAAGACGTATTCCATAAGAAAACTGTATACACTGTAATTCTTAGCTGTTACAATGTGTTGTTTTACTTTTTAAATGCTCAGTTCTTTCAATATTAAATTATCTGTACAATCCGTCAGCAAACCACAGTGTTACACAGGATGAACTGTATTTTCAGTCTATCACACAGATATGAAAAGCTTTGCACTTCACCACTTACCAAATTACAAGCTGCTTTAGGTCCCCTGAATACAAAATAAAATAAAGAAATAAGAAATCACAAATTACATTAATGATCCATGTTGCATAACATTACAGATAATGTCACAACTAAAAGAAGCACTGCTTAAAACAGGGTTTTTAACAGTGAACATGTTTGGCTGTGAAATTAAACAAACCTTGGACACATTGCTCAGTTTGGTTCAGATCAGGAACTTTGATGAAGAACTGCAGGGCACTCTTGACATAATCTGCAGGCCTTTGGAAAGTGTCCACAATCACGTTGGAGATGTACTTCATCAGAGAAGGGAAGGTCACATCCACAAACAAACTCCACCCGGAAACCACGTACTCTGGAACATATTTGGGGATGTCAACCAAGGATGACATGACAAAGTCTTGGAGAGAAGCTAAATTTCTCAGGGTGGAATCTCCAGTATTAAGCAAGTTCAGGAGGCTCGGTGTTTTTAGAATCTTTGTGTTGGACATGGACAGCTCGCAGGTGGTCTTCTGAACTGATGACAAGATGGATCGCATGGGAGCTTGGATCTGAGCAGACAGACCCCTGGTTACATCAGCTTCTGCACCACAGTCATCCCTGTCTGACAGGATGCACACCAGAGCCCCTGGCAGCACTTCCATGAAGCTCTGCGTGAGGACAGGGCGGTAGAAGGCCAGCAGGGTCCTCAAGACTTCAAAGGATACAGACGGTTTAGAGTCTTGGAGTGCAGAGTCAGTGAGGGGTGCTGGAGTGGTCCCGTCTACTGTCAGCAACTGCATACGCTTTATCCACTCCTGCGGGCTCAACTCAGGATCACCTGGATCACCGGGACCATCAGGCTGCAGAGCACTACCATTGTCTCTCCTGGGGACACTGAGTGACGCTGAACTTCTCAGCTGCTTTGACTGACTGCAAACCATCCCTGGTAAAGCAGTGAAAGGTATTCAAATTGTGTAACTAAACACATAATAGAAGAACTTTTATAGTTTATGCAAATAAAAATATACACACATGTAGTGTAACTATCACAAGACATCTAAAACAAATATACATATAATACATATATTTGAATCAGACAAAATAAAATATTAAATATAAAATATATACATTTTATGTAAATAACACAAAATATGAAGAGACCCAAATTATTTATATAATGGTTATTAAAACAAATGATATTTTGTTAAATTATAAGAATTATAATAAATGAGAGAAATTGTATAAAATTCATCAAGGAATATTTAAAATTAACGAATACAGTTGAAGTTCCAAATAGTGAAATAAGTAAACAAAAACAGTGGGTGTACTTACCCAGAACACTATTTATAGTAAAAAGTACCACAAATACCCTTTGCTGCATTCTATCTGAAAATATATTAGTTCTCTCCAAAGGAAGCTTTTCTATTTTTGTACGATTGATCCACGCGGATTAGTTTTTTTTTAATTCTTTAATTTAAAAAACTGCCCAAAATGAAATAGGACGTTTCTTCTCGTCTTCGCTGTCCTGTTCCTGCACACACCTGTCCTCTGAGCGTCCCCCCCACCCCACCTCGTGGCGCCTCCCATCAATCCCCTCCCCCCCCCCCCCCCCCCCCCCCCCCCCCCCCCCCCCCCCCCCCCCCCCCCCNCCCCCCCCCCCCCCCCCCCCCCCAACCGGCACTCCCACCTTCCGCCCCCGCAGGGCGCTTCTCCGCGTCGCGGATATCGGGTATCGACAGGAAACTCAATCCGGCCTCATTAAAAATGGCGCCAGAAAACAGGTGCGAACGAGATGGTGTGAAACACAATTAACAGAGTGAAAAATTAACGCGCCGATGCCGGTGTTCCAGCCGAAGGCTACACCGCGCTGCTGTGAGAAGTACATGAGGGTGGAGAAGCAGTCAGAAAATCTCCCCAGGCCGTGCAGACCCCCGGCGTTCGGAAACACTGTGACTGACTGAATGAATAACGTTAACTGGCAAATACAAACTTTTTTTCAGTTTACATTATTTATTATACAGTAATTCCTGGTATCCGAATTTAATTCGTCCCTGAAAATGTGTCAGATACAGAATGTTTGGGATACCAAGTGCCCGTTTCCCATTATTTTAAATGGGGAAAAAAATAATGAGCTCTCAACCCATCTGAAAAGATGTATGTAGCTATGGACGCATGCATGCGCAGCATGATAAGTACGTGACCTTTACAGTTTTTTTAATTGGAAAAATCTTAATATTTCCACTAATTTACATGTTTATAGCACGTGATACAGTATGTACAGTAAAGGACATTTCACTGTTTAGTGGCCCCCCCCAGTTACGTAGGGGAGATGATATGGCGCATGCGCAGGCTTTGTAGCGGAATCTGAATGTTGTGAAATGGTTAGTAACGGGAATAAAGATGTGTGTCGAAGTGTGACAACAGTATTTAAATTTGTTTACGCCAACATATGAAAAGGGAAATAATTGTGGTCATAACATATTCAGACAAAACAAAACAAGCTGAAACAGCCGACAATACCCTTGGCGCATCTGGCTACTGATTGTGAACCTTTACAAATTTAAGTTTATTACAATATTTACAATTTTTTTGCAGTACACCGTATGGTAATGTACTGTAGATTTTTCAATTTTTTTTATTTTCATTCACATTTTGAATTTTTCATTATGGATAAGCTTTGGATAAAAATATATTACCACAAAAGTTTCCATTTGGATAACAACCTAAAGGTATTAATGTTCCAAGAGCCGTTACAGCGAAAAAAATTCGGATAAGAGACATTGCTGCATATTTTTGTTCTGAAGAGAAGAATTTGTGTTTACGTTCCCAGCCGAAGGGTGTCAGTAAAACTCACCCAGACAGAATAGGGGAGTGGAACCGCTTTCGTTAGGACTCACTTCTGCAGTGTTTGCAGGAGGTGTTTGTTGGTAATCAATAAAAAAGATCAATAAAATTAAATGCTGCCCGTGTTTATGGTATGGATCCGCGCCAAACAGGAATCTGCGGAGTCAGCATATTGCAGCCGCGCAGTGTGTCCTCCGCTGCCGGGATGGCTGCGGCCCGCTGTGATCCTGCCTAAAGACAGCAGCTGAAGTGATGTTAGCTCAGGTGTGCTCCTAACCTGACGGACGAGTGTAGCCGAAATTTACACTACAGTTTAATTATCTAGCTTATGTACAATTATAATAAAGCCCCTCATTTAAATATAAACTCAGTTGTCGGTATCCTGTTATTGCAACTAGTAGTCTTCAGCGAAAATCAGTCATTCCCTCGCAGTGCAGTTGCTGCACAGCTTTCAGACCGTCCGGCAACGTGGACCAAGGACAGTGTGACACAAACGAAGCTGAAACCTGACAAGCGCAGAGTTTTAAAGCAGACAGAACACTGACACTCAGTGTTCGCGGTGCCGTTTGTCTCACACCCGCGGTGCTCACCTCGCACGGCTGCTGCCCTTGAGTTCAACGTCTCCGTCCTCGAGCGGCGCAAGGGCGCGCGCTGCGCTGTTTTTAACTAAATATAGGAAAAACAACACAGGTCGCTGAAGCGCTCATGAAAAAAAAAANAAAAAAAAAAAAAAAAAAAAAAAAAAAAAAGAGGACCGTCTTAAAACACAAGATGTCAAAGAATCAGGTTAAATCAGCAACGTTTTTGAAAACGCAGTAAGATTTAAAAGGGTTAAACTTTAAAAAGACGCCGCTTTTCCCTCTCGCAAATGCAGGGTTCCCCCCAGTGGCGAAAATCCCCACCGTTATCTTCAAAAGGCGTTCAGTTCATGTAAAACGCTGTTTAAACCCACCAGCCGAATTATTACGGTATTGGACAAATGGAATTGGTAATGAATCTCTATAGCTGTATCTGTTTATTCAGTTTTTCAACGCATACATTTGTTTTTTCAAGCAGATTTGAAATTTGGCACTCGGGTACTTCTTATTTTAAGTTTTTGTGTCTTTAAACACAGGCAGGACTACACACATTGGTGACGTGAGGCTCCAGGCAGTGTCTAGTTCATTTGTGAAGATTAAATCATTTTTTCGCGCTGACATAAGACACGCCGAGGAAGTAACACATATAGTGAAACTATCACTGAAAAACAAGCAAGAAACCATTTTTGTTACATCACCCTTGACAACTTTGTGGTGTAAAATCACTCGAGAACAGCAGGTACTATCACCTTTAGAGCTTTTATTCTGTAATCCGAAGGTCTTGAGTTTGAATCCCCCTCCTACTGTGTTAGCCTTGCTCAAGAGACTCACCAAGTTAGTGTAATGCATAACAATCACAGTAAAGTTGAACACTAAAGTACTAGGAACAAATGTACCATCTTCAAAAAGGTTAATATTAGGCATCATTTAGATTGAGGGCCAAGTGTTATAATATTTCAGTAGGCTCTACCCTGCTGAGCAGCTTCACAGATGAAATCTAGTGCTGGCTTGGGTACACCTCAAAAAACATGGCATTCCTCAACTGTAGGTAAACTTGCAGGTCATAAGTTATTAATCAAGCCCTAATACTATACACAGTATAAACAGGTGTCATTTTTCTCGTTCTCACAATGTGGCACATGAAGATAGTCCTGTCATAGTGGCTTTAGTTTGTGCCTCTGATCTTCACAAGTAGACTGAAATGACAGATGAACACTCCTGCTGAATAAGATTTGTTAGTTTTTGGGGAAGATGGGACCTGCTGTTGAATCCTTGAGCTACTTAACCTAAATAATTTATGCAAAAAGATAAAAGTGCAACACTACTCTGTGGAGGTTGCTGGGGATATATAGCCATGGTCAGCATTTAAAATGACCCTATGATCAAATGCAGAATGAAAAAAAAAAAAAGAACAAACACTGGAAAGTCAAATGGCAATCAGACATTACTGCAAGATTTAAAAACCACTGGTGATGTTCATTTCCCCAAACTCCATTGCTTCAACAAGCTGAATGAGGCATACAAACAAATTAGTTCTGAAAACTTCTTTTCTGCAGAAAAAACTGCAATGATTAATTTAATGAAGAATTTTCCCATAAACAGGCTCATTTTCTACATGCTAGATTTTTAACAGTTCAGTGACACAGTCCTAACTAGACTTACATACACAGATGATAGCATAGTAAGAAAAGCACTCCTTACATCAGAAAACCTGATGCAAAGTTAAAATCTTCAATAATACAGTTTAAAAGTAGACATAACATGCCTCTCAAAACAAAGATACAAAAATTAAAATGTTTTCTTAGATTTTCCTTAAAGGATTTTCTTTTTTGTTTTTTAAAAAAATGAAGCTGCATGTGTTTTTATACAACTGGTAGAATACATAATACAAATTTACTGGATATACATTTTAAACTGCCCCTAAGTGGCCCATTTTAAATTACCAAAGTGTCTGTACTTTTTTAGCAGTTATACAAAAAGAGACCTCAGAATTTTCATAGCCATCAACGTAATGGGTCTCCCCCTCTCCTCTGTTAATGTCTGGGTCAAGGGTTAAACTCAAGAGTTTCCATCACTGCACATTTCATGTCTGTACACTTTGTTTGGAGATACAGGGGCATAAGAGGGATTCCTTCAAAATGCATTTTATAAACAAAACCTTAATACATAAATATTACAATTGTTTGGATTGACACACTCAACTTGATCAAATACAGAAAGAACTGCTGGTGAGAAATCCCACCCCCACACAAGCACCAGCTAAAAAGTGGTTGTAATAGTGTGTGCACCCCTCACTGCAGCACAAGTTTGAATTCAGAAATTTTGTTCTTACTGCCATTTTTTTTGTAGAACTAATTCAAATTTTAATGGGTACATAAAGAACCTAATGGACTCTGCACCATCAATTTTCAATCCAATTCATCAGTCTCCATCACTTGGAATGATACACAAGTCAGGCCAAAAACCCCCTCGTCATGCTTAAGCCAAGTAAAACAGAACACTATATTTTGGACAATTCAAATGTAATTTGCACAAACAAAACATTTTTATACTTGCTCTGAAAATGTTTGTTTAATCCACAGCAAGTTTTAGCCAATAAAAATCATGAGAATGACATTGCGGTCCCAAAGGGGCAGGTTTAGTGCTTTCATTTGGCTCGATTGTCACTTTCCACCTGCAGTTTCAAATGGGATTAGGGTGGGGGTTAATAACACTGGGACTTGTAAATTGAAGCTGCCTGGAAGGAGGGGGGGCACACACAAGCACATACACACAGACACACCTATATAGCATGTATATATAACACTCATGGTGCGCGAGAGTCCCAGCCTGGTAGGCCGACACCTCAGGGCTACATTCATTTAGGGTCTAGGCCCCATATGCATGACAATGCAGTCAAAATAGGCAACAGATAATCAACCTGTTATTAAAAATAAGATGTGATGACATCCTTGTAAAAAGATGGACTGAATAGAATCAAAGGCAACGCAGGCTCCTGCTAACAAAGTCAAGTTTGTAAAGCAAAAATTCACTAAATATTTAAACACGAAAGACTGGCTTGAAAGTGATGAGATGCCAGTGCTACAGACAGGGCTGCTGGAAGATTTGACCCATATCCTTCAACCCACTGGCCAGGAAATGAACAAGGTGTCCACTGCATGCTACATCGTACATGTGACCAGGTCAGATGTCTTTTTCCAGTCAAAAGCTGAACAGTTTGCACTGCAGTATCTCTGATTTGTTGTCTGCCCATTTCATGAATCAGTGTCAGCAGACAGGACACACTTAATACTAGTTTTCTAAAAGGATACATTTTAGAAACCAACAGTAAGGGCTGACAGGCATATGACACTGTAATGAATTTATAGCTGCATAAATTGCCCTCTGCCCAGATAGCCAAACGGATGCAAAAAGTGGTACAGCAGAAACCAAGATAAACTGCAAAACTAAGTAATAGAAAATCCCAATTAACTTACAGTGGACTACTATGTTTGGTTTGGCTTTAGTAAGGGGCAAAATTACCAACTGGCAAGTTACTTTAAAAAAATACAAAAACATATATAAATGCATGTTTTGTAGTTATGGAAAGACAGACTAAAAGAAGCTATACCCCCCAGTTCCCCAAAAAACCACAACAAAGGGGAAGGATGGAACAAGTAATCTATCAGATGAAAATACAAAATGCAACCAGAAAAAAAGGAATGCTGTTTGAAATCCTATGGGAAAACATGAGTACACAATTTTTTTTTTTACTGGCCAATCCAGCTGATATGAAAAGTCTTTATATGACAAGTGTCAAGAGTCCTGCACAGATCAAACAGCAAGTGGCATCCACTTCTGTTCTGGAACGCACGTTTAGACACTGCTCCACCCAGCCCGAATGGCTGCCACACGTCACACTGAGAGGCGACATCCCTTCAAGGAACAAGCCAGTCAGTTGTGGATGATCCTTCTTGCTCTTGCCTACACTTTAAAGGTGTGCGTGCTCAAATTTATATATATAAAATAGGTATGTATATACACTTATTGGTAACGTATGTGTATTTATAAATTTATAATGTCACTTCCCAAAACTTATCTATCTTTTTGCATTAATCGTTTTAAAAGTAATGACAGCTTAAAAAAAAGGTCTACAAGTATCAACAGTAATGGCAATGTTTCTTGTTGTAATTCAAGGAGGTGCACAGATCTGCCTGTGAGGAGTCGTTTGGTCTTGGTGCCCTCAAGTTTCTGCACAGGAAGGCCTACTGCATGAGGCCGGCGTTGGGAAAACCTCAGTCTGGAGGCAGCAGGTCGTGCAGGCGGAATCGCTCGCGTACGTGGGGTCGTACATCCTCATTCTAGGTTACAGGAAAGCTCTATTAAAATCTGGTTTAACGTGCCAATATCCAGAGCGCACCTTCTGAGGACTAATCAAAGTGTGATAGAACAAAAATTGACAAACACCAAGATGACATTACAGGATATTCTATACTTACTTTTAGGCAAATGCGTTACAGCAGAGAACAAACATATTTCTCACCTTTTTGCACAGTTAAAAACTCTGAAGGCTATAGTGACGGTCCATCATAGTATCTCTAAATTCAGAACACTGATGCAAGGTGTTACACTTACCAGTTCGACAAGTTTTTCTAAGAAAGGAACCAACTTCAGAAGCTCATTGTCATTCTTGTCCATAAACCAGCTCTCAATGGGAATCCCGTTGGAAAGCTGTAGGAGTTACCACACAGTGTTGTTGTTGTTATTAACAACAACAACAACAACAACAACAACAACAACAGAAAACCTGAAGAACTCAGACATCCTTCTGGACCAAGCACTCACCTGATAAGCAAAGGCTTGTGGTGAATTGTCAATAATTATGGTCTTGGACAGATCTCTCCCGAGAATATTTAGATCCTTTATGTAGTTTCCTTGTACACAGACACAGTGCTCACGAAATAGCCTGTGCCTGGAAACAGTAAGGGGGCAGAGGAGAACAAAGTAAAAAAATAAATAAATAAATAAAAATCACTTACTCCTAAATCTAGAAATCCTGATCAATAATGTATGGCAACCAGAGTTGATACCCGAATACATCCAACAGCTTGGCACAGACTTACACAACTGTCAACACCTATACTGTAACCATATCCTTCTCTGAATGGTACATGCATGTGCTGAAACGGATACTATTACAAATGAGGGTTCATGTTGGAAGTTGCTCATTAAGACACATATGACAGGTTAGTACAATCTGTTGACAATTATTGCCATAGGGGAAAAAAAAACTGTTTAAAGACAGTTACAATGATGGTTTATATATGTGTGTTTAACAGCTAGTGTGGACAAAAACGGAGAAAACTAGTACAGGTTACACTCACCTGACTAGTTGCTTCTTGGGATCCAAGATGTTAAGCAGTTTATCTGCATATACTTTCTTGGAGGCAGTGAAGAGGATGATCTGTGGATATAAGATGACTAGTACCTAGATCAGTGTTGCTAAGAATCAAAGCATATTATACACGTGCCTGTGATGCAGGTGATCAAAGAGAAATCCATGAATAATTCAAGAGATCCCTCACCTCGTAAATCTGAGACATGCGTTCAAGAAACTCTCTGAAGAATGGCCTCAATCGCACATACACCTGCAGGCCAAGCAAAGACTGGTCACTTTCACTGGCACAAAGCTATCAAGCAGGGCCATACATGTGCTCATTATTAAAACCACCACAAAGGATTAATAAATTACAGAATGATCGCCAGTAAGGGATATAAACTAACTGTTAATTCAAGATCACCTGCAAAGCACAGGTAGTGCCCCTTGGAGAGGCATCCCATACCTGGTATATAACATCTTGAAAGAGGACAGGAAAGGTAAGTGCTGCATCCTCAAGCTCATTCAAGCTACAGTGTACCAATGTTTCATCCTGAAGAGGCAAAAAAGAGGAGGAAACAAAACAAAATTACAGCCATTCAAAATATAACAGAGATAGTATACTTTATTCTGCCACCATTATACATTTTATATATTATATACACACACACACACACACACACACACACACACACGTCACTCATGTCACTTTTTTTTTTATATATCTCCCCATCCCCTCCAAAAGAGCTTTAATATACAGTTTGAAGTAACGGAGGACAGGTTGTTTACACTGAAATACATGGCAAGAAAATCAATCTTAATGGGTTGGTCTATACTGGAAATTCCCTCTTTAAATATGTAGATGTCTGAAGTGTTTAATTCTCCCCTACTCAATAAATTAACATTTAACCTCGTTGAAACTTAAAATCATATCTGGAATGTTTGGACGCTCCTCAAAGTTATTAGACTGATGTAAATCATACTTGCGGGTTTCAATCTGTGTCTATGTTGTTGTGACCTAATGTGGCTCATAAATCTAATAAAAAATAAAGATTTACATTTATTTAGTAAATGCCTTTCTCCAAAGCAAATTACAACCATTTAACCATTTATAGAGCTGGGTAACTTATACTGTATCAGTTCAGATAAGGACATCACTCAGGGTCCCGCAGCAGCAGGACACTCAAACTCAGTTCTTTTGAGTACAAGGCAGCAGCTCTAATCATTGCACAAAATCTGTGCCACGTCACAAAACACACGACTCAGGACAGTTCCACAAACAGGATAGCATCTATACTTTAATGGGGTACCGAGTTCCCACCTCTCAAGCTTATCTTTGAAATGACATGCGATATGTACAATGAATGTGCTGCCAAAAATCTGCAGGAACTGTGTGAACCATTCAAGCCAGCATGACCAACAAGTCATGCTATTCTGGAGGCAAGAGGGTGCCACCTGGTTTTTGTGTGGTGTACCTAAAAAGTGGCCAATAATTGTACATGTTTGTGTATTCCTTACACTTTGTGTTTCACATATCTACTTCTGGATGATCACCATCACCTCTAACGCAACCTTTGTCAAACTGTCAATCTGCCAGAAACGTCAAACTGGAAAATTCACTAATTTATTCAGCTTTGTCTATTGCCTGGGAGCAACTAATGACTCATGTCTCCACTTCTCAAAACCTGAAAAAGCCATATCAATATCTCTACCAGAGTCAGCACCTCTAAAACATTCATAGAGTCCACCAGTACCTCTCACCACACTGTACTGCTATTTGTTCAGTCTGTGATGGTATCTCACCAATCTACTGCAGCTCCTTTTTATCTGGTGTTCTGGCCTCTACAATCAAGCATCTACATCTGATACAGAGTGCTGTGGTGTGAGTTCTGTTTGACCTGCCAAACCATTCCTGTGTGTCCTTCCTCCCTCCCCTGTCTCTTTCCCCCAGCTTCCTCTGGCCGCCTGTATCAAGTTCAAGACTCTGGTTACATCCTACAAAGCAGTCAAAGGATCTATGCCCAGTACAGAACCTCATTCTTTCCCATATCCTAAAAAGAGCACAGTGCTCCTCCATCTCTGGCCCATTGGCGATCCCCCTCACAAGGGGTTTAAAAACTCAAAGCCAGCTAGTTCTCACCATTCTGTCTGATGTGACAGGACAAACTCACTCCATCCCTCAGAACACATCTCGTTCTTACCTATTTCCCTCCTAATCTGTTGCTATGATCTATAGTTACTTGAAAGTCACTTCTATGGGGAGATGCCTGATTTGAACCAGCAGTATGTAAACAGGCTACTGGTAGGTAAACAAGCTATTCTTTAATAATTGAGTGTGTGTATTGGTCTTTGCATGTTGTTGTATGTACCTTAACTTACTATGTGTTGTATGATGCTTTGTGGAAAAGCACCTGCCAAATGCATACATGCAAATAAGCAATGAGCAATCTTTTCAGCCACGAGGTGGGGTATGGAGTCAGCTGCTCACCAGATCTAGAACAAGGGAAAACTCAGGTGTGCTGCGGGTCTTAAGTGGTAGTGCTGGCTTGCGCGTCAGCTGTTCTTCTGTCAGAGGGGGCACATGTTTTATGAAAAAGTACCTGTAAGACAGAAGCACACACACACACACACCACCATTTCAGCCATTGCTGTAAAAATCTCAGGATGAGGCTAGTTGATGCAAACAGCCTTAAATAGCACAGTATTAGAAGAGGCATAGTGGACACAAGAGTATCTTGCTCTATAACAGCTTATCAGAATACACCAGCAAGCACCAGCGATGCAACAAGGCTGCGTTGCTAGTCAGAAAACCACAAGCACAACTCAGTCATTATAATGCACTTTGTACTGGTGACCAGAGTATACATGGCTAGATGTGAGCTATACTCACGGATCAAAGACCTCCCAGTCTTCTTCATATGCTCCTTCTGCAGGCACAGTGGGGGGTGCCTCAGCATAGCCACTATTCGGCACTGATCCAGGGGCTGACGGTCATACCAGACAAACAAGTTCATACGTCAGATAACTCTGGTACTTAGAGTCTGTGGCTTTAAGCCAGGGACCCAAAATTACCACTGCCCTACACCAGAATACCTGTGAGAGGAGGCAGGTCAGAGTCTGTGAGGACCTCCCCTTCCTCTGTGGTGTCAGAGGCAGGAGCTGGTCGCAGGGGCAGAGGTGGGGTGCTGGGGTAGAAAGGGATGCACATCCCTTCTGTGCTGGTGGCAGTGCTGGTGGGGGTCTCTACCACTTGGTCCATATCAAGCTGTTTCACAATTTCCTCTGCCTCCACTGCCTGCCCTGGGGAGTCTGAGCCTGATGTCCCTGAGAGAATGGGACAGCCAGGATAATGGAAGAAAAAAAAGAGATGGTACCTACTTTAGGGAACACTCAAATACTTTGTCAGTTGCACAACAACTCTTAATGCTTGTATGCAAGTATTAACACCAATTTTACTTTCAGCTTACCCCCCAACCGCCAAGACTTTGGGGTTTGATATAGTTTCCCCCTTGTCATTACCGTTCTTATTTGCTGGTGAAAAGTAGTTGAAGACTGGAGAGAAGATTGTCCCCAGCAGTGTGCTGCGTGGTGGGCTGCTCACAGCTCCAGGAGGCTCCTCCAGCTTCCCATTGGGCTTAGCTGATTTGACTGTGTCATGGTTTCTGGTGTCTGAGGTAAGGGGACAGAATATCATTTAGCTGCAAGTCTACACTAAGGTTAGATTCCACCAGCTGCACTTATACAACAGGCATTCATAAGCAACATAAGGAATGGAAGGCAAATGGTTCTTCAGCCCAACACCCTGAATTTCAATAAATAAAGACATATAATAAATACATATCTAAGCAAAAAAAAAATAGATAAACAAAGCAGCACTCATCCACATGAATTTCAGCATGCTCTGTGGCTGGATGACATCTAAGTGCTGACCATATGCTGGTGACTTACGGCCATTTGCAGGACTCCTTCTGCGGGCCCTGGGCACGGTCTTGCCAGGCAGATTTGTTTGTGGTGTTGATGTAATCAAGCTGCTGTCCACTTTGCAGTCAAGGCGACTCCTCTTTGCTGGATTCTCCTGCTCTGCCTGAAAGGTGCAATGACATTTGTGTGAATGGACATCACCTTAATCACCAGAAACTCTGGGTGCTACATGGTGATCTGTCACATTGTTAGCTCTGTTAACCAGCCAGCTCCACAGATGTTGTAAGTACATCAATGTACTGTTACTTTTTTAAAAAGTAGTGGGAGATGTATACAGTCAGTTCTACTGCAAATCCTGCTTTATTTACAAGATTTAGATATACTACATTGAATAATACTGGAATGAAGTCTGAATAATGCTTTTACAAGACTTGAGAAAAAACACAACCCCGTTCCAAAAACTGCAGATGAAGACACGAGTCTCAGATGTGCGACGCCCAGTCTGCTTCGCATTGCTGTTTTAATCAGATACACTGGGCATTTAGTATTTGTTTACCCTCAGTAATACAGTTACACAAAGTGACAACTGTACAAATACATTTTCCTGGTTGGAAATATAAAAGAATGACTATAACGCAGGAACAGAATGTGGATGTTATGAAGTGCCCTGAACAAAGGGGGGGGGGGGGGGGGACCCCACACATACAAAAGGTATTGGTGAATCAATACTGTACACCATTAGATACAATGGTCAAAAATTTAAATTCCAGGAACAAGTTGGCTTATTTCTCCATTATTTTGTCTGTGTGTTTTTTTAAATAAATAGATTGTTTTTGGTAGGTTTAGAATAATATTCTAATTTAATTTCAGACATAGCCTTTGCAGGTGATTAGTGTTACTTTTGTATTGTGTCCTAACCCAAATTTTTCAAATATGCAGATTAGGATAATAGGATGCTTAACTGAACTTGCAATGGTTAATTTATTATCAATTATGTCAAACCATTAGACCTTGATAACTTTAACGTGTCAAAATGTACATAGAGCCAAACACAGTGTGTATTATGAACATAAACGTTTCAAGTATTTTACTGCAACTAAAACAAGAGTTTGGAATTCTGGTTCATCAAATAGTTTACCTATAATACATTTATGCAAAATTTGTTATTGCCTGTGATTGAGCAACAACTTTTTTTTCCTGTTTATTAATAAATGTTTGCCTTCTAAAATCATTAACAGTTAAATGAGCCACAGATTAAAAGGTTATTTGCTTAGAAAATGTCAAATTTGTTTCCTGTTCTCAAACCACACAAAAACTGAAATCAGTCAAGTTTCTTCCTGGTATCAACATAAACCCTTAAGAGACATGCAGTAAAGAGTGGAGGAAATGTGTAGGCTTCAGAAACAGTATAATTTAAATTAACTCACGTTGAAATCACTTCCACTTTGGAGAAAAATTAAAGAATGGCTTAAGAAAAAAAGGCACTATTTTTGGGACCTGCTGGAAAGGTCAAATTGCACAACCAATGTGTCAAACAAACGGAGCCTCTTTTTGAACAGTAGTGAGTTCCAGAGTACAAAAAAAAGTAGAAAGAAATAAATCAATTTCTTTGACCACAGCCATTTTAGAGGTGACACATCAGGTTCCTTATACATAACAATATGAATTACATTCCTGGGGCTGCATCTGAAGAATACAGCTTTTCAACACAAAGCTTTGACGAAGCCTGGGGTAAAATTGGCTTCCCTGTTAGACATGTCTCTAATACCAAATGAGGGAGGATGTTCTGTTACCTTGACAGCATTTCCACTGATGAACTTCTTTATGGTGGACAAGAACTGTGTGTTGTTCTTATCCCCTCTGGCCCTGCCCACTGGCAAGCACTCCTCCACCTCCGAGTGTCTCCGCTTAGTCCGGGACGGGTGGGGTGTGTGGCCGGGGTTGGTCTGCTGAGAAGCCTTGCGCATTCTCAGCCTCATTGTCCCATCTGTTGCATGTAAGCCCAGCAAAAGGTAGAAACTGGAGTAAAGGGAGATCAGGAAAGGCAAATGGAGAGGAGTGAAGAGAAGGGAGGGACAAAGAAATAAAGGGCAACATTATTAAACGGTAAAATAAAGTCACAGTCAGAGTTACCAGAGTACAGCAACACTGTGTCCTCAAGCATCTATGTAGCGTAACAGTGGCTCCAAAGATATATCATCTCAGCAGTGGAAAGGAGGAACCACTGATGTTATAAACACGGCTGCAGAAGAGCCACTGGAAGCTGTCCTGAAAACCAACAGTCCCAGCCGTGCCGAAAGCCGATCTCCAGGACAAGAGCCGAGAGCTGCAGTTACAAACATCTGGTTGTACTCAAGAGCCCATTTCCTGTGCAGGAGCAGCACCGTGTTCACTGAGTCCAAAGCACGCCCAGATCTCTCCACAGAAATAGGCCCATCAGCCACCCTCCCCCCACACAAAACACACCATCCAGGGATGGCTAGGACACTTCATATACAACCATGTACAAGGTTCGAAGGCAAGTACACTGTTTGAAACCGGGGAGAGAAAAGCTGTCACTTAGCATTGAACAGCATGGAAGCAACTCAGCTGAGGAACCCATAACATTAAAGCAAATTCCACTTTAAAAGGTCTTAAGTAGAGAAGTGCGCAGGCTTGGAAATGAAAGTTGCCCCTGCCAGGCTTTATGCAGGAAGTAAAATGCCAACTAAATGCAAACATGTTTGTGTTACATGTGTTTCTTTTGCTGATGTGCTTGGGGGGATGCGTCAGTAATAAGTGATGCACTTTACACGTTTGGTTTTGCAGGACAGTTGTCTTAGGTTGACTGACATTGATGAGAGGTGTAAAACAAAGAAACTCTTAAAAATAGTTTATTTTATGTAAGGCTACATGTCATTTTAGCCTGATCTCAGTTTTGCCTTCCACGGCACATTATTTCCAAAAAGCCTTGAATTCAGTGCATGCTGTATGAAAATGAGTATTTCCTTATTAAAAACAGTGCCAATTGACAGTAACGGCACTGAGGCAGGCAGAACTTTCCGCTGAGTTTTCTGTGAGCCTAGAGATGGCAGAACACAGAGCAAGCAGCTTCCATTCTAGTTTTAAAAAAAGTTTTCCTCTGCACCAAGATTTACATTACTTATGCTACAATATCACCAAAATTGATTAAAATGGACACAATTACTTCAACAGTTAACACAAGGGAGTTTCTCTTCATTATTAACTTAATACCATATGGTTGTCTACATGCATTCTTTGAGCTCTTTTAAAGCAATTAGTTTAAGTATTTACAAACAAATATATACACTAGATAAAAGGTCTTAATTCAAGCTTTAATGGGGAAAAACTGACAAAAAACAATGCAAATTAATTTCCTTATCCAGCTGACATTATTTGTATAGACCAAATAAGCTAGGATGGCATAACAGGTAAAATTAGCAAACAAAGACCAAGGGAGTTCAAGAATTTAATTCAGCAAGCGCCAAACTATAAGCCCGAATGGCAGATCTGGTCTTCCTCTAATCAGGTGTTAGGAAGCATGCAAAATTCAAATTTAGCCTATTGAGTCAAAGAAATGTTTAGCAAAATGAAACAGGGATATTAAACATTTGCAACCTTGAATCCTTGTATCTTCAAGGTTGAAGGTTCACTTTGTCATTCTGCATTTATAGGGATAAAAGGAAAAAAATGTAGTTTCCCCTGCAACATGGTGCACAACACACTAAATAGCATGACAGTACAAAAAATTGAATAGATATGTAAACAAGCAGATTCAACAAGTGGGCAGACATAAGCAAATAGATATAATAGATAAATAAGAGATGAGTAGACAGATAAGAGGATTACTGTATTTTCCAGGCTATAAACCACATTTTTCCTCACCTCGTGTGCTGGTGTGGTTTACAGTCCCATGTGATGCATACTTGGGGGGGGGACACCTTCATACAAAATAAATACATTAAAAACTTATTAAATAAAGCTACATATCCAGGTGTACACTGTAAGGTCTGTTTTTAATTGGTTTACAGGGAGTAGTTATGAATAATAATACACGCGTGGCCTGGTATATCTACTCAGTGCATTGTGGTCCTACCGGTAAAACACCTCGTACATGCAACTTATACACCAGTGTGACTCATCTGTTGATTTTTTCCCTTTAGAATGTGAATTATTAGCATATGCAACTTGTACTCTGGAGCGATTTAACAGTCCAAAAAATATGGCAGTGCAAATAGTCAGTTGTGATGGTCTTAAGGGTGGTGATGATCAGTCTTTATGCTGTCTAGAATACAACAGTCTTACAGCCTGTGGGGAAAAAGCTGTTCCTGGGCCTGGTGATGTTGGCCTGCAAGCTATGATTGCTCTGCTCTCTGAAAGATGCTAAGTAGGGATTCTACAGATAGTGGAGGGGGTGAGAAGGGTCTACAGTGATGATACATGCTCTCCTGACACACCACTTGTATGTGGTCTGGATTATGGGAAGAGAGGTCCTGGTGATGGACTGGACAGTCTTTGATGTATGGTGAAGAGCTCCACAGCCAAAGACAATGCAGTTCCCAATACCAGACTGTGATGCAGGTCAGAATGCTCTCTATGGCAAATCTGTGGAAGCTGGTGAGGATGGGGTATGGAACTCTGGTGCTTTACAGTTTCCTCAGGAAGTCGGGATGCTGTTGTGCCTTCTTCAGAGTCCAACTCTTTGCCAACTATAGAAAAAGCACTAAATCTTTATGATTCTGATATAATCAGATCTCGCAGAACAGCGGCACTTCCCAAAATTAACAGAAAAGTGTTGATTGTGTATCATCTAATTTTAGGTCAATAATAACTAGTTTGTCATCTTGTTCACTGGAGCACTGTGTTCATTCATCTGTTATTTTTTAAGCAACCATATGTCCAGTGGGACAGGGTGCTGATTCCTGTTTGGAGATGCAGTAAACCAGGACTCTAGTTTAGAGCGACTTATTTCTTTTCTAAAAAAGAATTTCATATAATGCTTTTATTGTTTAACAAATATGTTAAACAAATTAAAATGTGACACAAGAACCCTGTCACAATTAAGACATTTTATCCATATGTTATAAATCACACTTTATGTTCATAATTCTTTTACTCCAGCACAGGATTCTCTCCAAAATGGAATGTTCCACTAGCTAAAAGACAGCACTACTGTAAATGTTAGAAATTACTTTATTTATAAAAGCAGCAACAATCTCCTCAGTAATAAATGCATTTTATATTTATTTCTGACCTTTTCACACCCCTGATGTCCTCGAATGCCAGTTGGAGGGGTGGTATACCCCACACTGATAAACATTATACAAAAGGGTTTCCTCTAGGGAGTAAAATACAAGGAAAAATATCATGTACTCTAAAATATTGTTTAGCTGGTGTCACTGGTAATTTGATAGACAAATTCCCTTCAGCTTAGTAGCTGCAATATGTTCAGACACGTCCACCACCTAGCAGTAGGAGTTCTGTTTGTTAGCATGTCCCAGAGCATTGGCAAAACTTGTCTTAAGTTTTGGTTTCAATGTACTGGAGTCAGACTCTTATCCCTCAGAACTGCTGAGTCCCTTATAGCGTTCGAGTTGCCTCGAAACATCTATTTCTGACCAATTTCTCTCTAGCTCTCAGCTACAAAAGTTTGAACAAATACACAATCGGTCGCAATCACCTTTGCACTTCCTATCGGACTCATGCTCAACAAGCAGCTACTACTGTAACATACACAGGCAAAAATGGTGGCATTGGACAAAGTGTGCTTTGATAAGGGTTTACATACAGATGCGCAGTTAACAGTTGTGAAATACATTGATGTGTAACTCAGAGGAAACAATTTGGAGAAAAGTGTTTACAAAACAATTAAGTATATACTTTTAAGGGATTTAAACATATAGACAAATTCCTGTAACAAGTTGCAGTGAACGCTGAATGTGACCAGAAAGCACTCCAGAAAAGCTGAGAAAGTGGGGAAAATCGGCAACAAGTCACATATTATTTACCAGTCCCCTTCAGTGCAGCATTCCCCTGCCATGACACAACTTGCATTAATAACCATTATGTTTTTGCTCTAAAAGACACTGAGAGGGAGCAGCCGACCAAAGAGCCCCTGGAGACATGTGACAATGCACAACGCAACTACGGCAGCAGTGTGTGCCAAACCGGGTAGCTGCAGGAGTGCCTGACAGCATGCAGAGGGAACAGCACATACACAGCAGCTTTGTTGCTTTGGTCTCTGCATATTTTTAACCAGCACAAAGCATGACTCACCGAGTGCTCGAGAGAGAGAGAGAGCGAGAGAGAGAGAGAGAGAGATGTCCAGCCAGTGCAAGCCATATCTATGCAATTTCTGCTTTATTTCATTTATAAAGGCTAAGAGAAGACACAAAAGTTTGCATTTCTTAGCCTTGATACATTACATGACCAGACTCTTGTACCTCTGGTTAAAATACACTGTCAAAAGGACTATTGTGCTGTATCATACCTTACAGTTTCACACTGTCTGATTAAATTGGTACTTAAATAATAAAAAGCTGTCAGAGATACCCTTAACTTCTTGCTGTATTTAATATTCAAGCACTACACAAGCTTCAATGACTACTATAAACAGTTATGCAATATTATGCATATTAAACATGGGTAGCAAGAATTCAGAACGAGAAACAAAAAAGACTAAGTTTAGGTGCCAAGGAGGAGTCATTCAGTGACTTGGCAAATGAAGAGATCAATGAAGTATTGAAGGCATGCAACCAAAACTGCTTAAATTCAGTACATTTTTAGTCTAGATGGATATGGTTTCAGCCATTCATTTTTAGGAGAACTTTTTCTAGTCCATAGAATGATCTTGAAAAATATTCCAAAGCAATACAGGTCAAAGTGTATACTAAAGGTTTTGTAAAATTTAAAAAAAAAAAGCTGAATAGGGACACAGAAAATGTACACTTCCTTGAAATCATATTCTAAAATATTTTAGTGAACCTAATAAGAGCTCTGATATTTTTTTGTGTTATTGATGACTGAACTGACTGCTGCTGATCATGAACCTTCAGGGTAAAAACACAACTGTAATAGAAAGCTCTAGTGAAATACACCAGTAGCAGCAACTAGTCACCCAGGAATTTCATGGGCATTAGGTTAGACATAAATCATCATAATAAAGAAAAACTAGTCTTTGAAAAGTAAATGGACTGATCACTTTGGTGGTAGTTTCCAGACTAGTGAAATACAACAGCATACCATGGTGAAATATGGCAGTGAAAATGTGGCACAGTGTTGTGGCAAAATATTAAGTATAACAGGATACCTTGGTGAAACATGCTAGGGTACTGTGATGAAGTGTGAAGTATATGAAATACAACATATGAAATATGAAGTGTGATAGCATATCCTCGTGAAATATAAAGTGAGGCAGGGTGATGTGCTGAAATAGCATGGCAGGGTAGCATGGTAAAATATGACAAGATTCTGTGGTGGTGTGAATCATAGTGATACGAAACATGACAAATGTGAAATATGACGTGTGACACTGCACCCTGGTGAAATATGCAGTATGACAAGGTACTGGGGGGAATAGTAAAATATGATGATACGAAATGTGATAGTGTGGCAGGGAACTGAGCGCCACACAAAGCAGTGGCGGCGTAGCACGAGCAACGCCCCCCTCAATTCAGCGTGAGGGTCGCCTCGGTGCCTTACAGTGACCCCGCTTCAGTAACACAGCCGTCTTCGTGTCGCCACTGCTCTGCTCATACGCAGCCGGAAAACAGCAGTTTAAAACAGTTATTCTGTGTGCTGTTGAACACGCTCGTATGCTCGCCAACAGCGCCCCGCGTCGGTGATGGAGGGAGCCGGGAATGGGAAGGGGAACCCGGTGTGTTTTGCACTGGAGCCCGCGGCGGGAAAGAAAAACCACGGAGGCCACGGCCTTAAAAACCCAAGGGAATCATGTGAGCCACTCGAACAGGTGTTTTTTTTTTTTTTAAATCATCAATTTTCTTGAAAATATCCAGTGTGACCATGGAACCTGTGACTCATTTCTTAAAAAAAAAAAAAAAAAAAAAACTTCCTGTGCTACATTGCAACCCATCTCGTCTGTTTAATAACTGATGTCTAAGTAGTTTACTGGGGGATGAACATGATTCCAACTAGGCTGTGTAGACACCGTACTTAGCTGACCGTTTAGCCAACTAGCAGCTGCGACATCCGACTAATTTAGCTGCATATCTACACATTACCTGCAACAACCTTCTGCCCAACTACTAGTAGACAGCAGCCTCTGTTGTTACCTAATTGGTTGGAGGAGTAACTATCAGCTCGTGCCAATCTAGGCATTTAATTAGCCAGTTAACCAAATGTACATATTCATTTTGACTGCCGTACGTGACCTGTGAGACAGACACCGTTTTAGCAGCAGGCTGCAACAGGCTAACTGCTGTTTGCACATAGTGGGCGCCCTACTAGAACATTAGTTACACGAATAAATATTTACTCTGACACCCACAATACCGCGAACCGAAAAGCCGTGAGAATTTCAGCGCGCTCACTCACCCGCTAAGAAGGCTAGGGTGTCCAGGCTGCCGGTGGCGGTTGCGGGGGAAGCAAGGGGCCGCTACTACCGCTGCTTCTGGCTTCTGCAGTGCGCTCTGTTCAGGGAACGTCCGCTCGCTTTCGCGCTGATCCTTCAGACGCCATTTCCCGCCTCCTTACCAATACTCTCAATGGCAGAGACCCGGATGAGCGGTCCGCCGGCGCATGCGCAGCAGCGTTACGCACCACACCCCCTTGCACATTTTTCAACTTGGCACACGCGCGGTTCGATATGGCTGGAGAGCTTGAGATCTGAATATCCTTCAACGGCAGCCATCTGATAATAGAAACCTTCAACAAGGAAAGAATAATTAAAAATGAAAAGATAGAGCTAGATTCATAGAGTTAACCAAAATACTTAGGAAAAAAGCTTTTAAACGTGATATTGTATGGGTGTTCCTAGACAAAACACGAGGAGTCAGTTGCCTTTTTCCTCTAAATTTGAATGGCGAGATTCACCACAAGTGGCAGTTTATTGCAGTTTCTCACGGTTTATGTACTATTCCGTGAATCTGAGTATTAGGGCGCTTTTGCATACCAGTAAGTAACATGGAAGTTCCGAGAGAGGGGTAAACAAACAGTTGAGCTACACCGCGTGGTTGTAAGGAAGCGTGAAAGCGCGCGAACAATACAGAGCTAGAGAGATGCGCAGCGGTTACCTTGGTAACGGTGAAGCTGACTCCCTTCATTGAGAGGCGCTGTAATATGCGGACATGCACTGCAGATGGCTTTAAAAGGCTGCTACTGGGGGCTCCGTGTTCCTCATATAGAAGTTGCATCCAATGAGTCTCAGAGTACGTTGCATCAGGAGTGCCATTTCAGATCTGTGGGGAAAGTTGGCTGTACGTGATCAGTGTATGGTTTCTTTAATTGTACAATACGTACGTTAAATGCGTCCACAATACAAAGATTGCCCTTTACGTGATTCTAAACAGCCTGTAGTGTGACTGCCTTGCAGCAGTCCTGTCCAGGTTGTACACCCGCTAGCCCAACAACAGGTGATTCTAAGACAGGGTCACTACAGTCCAAAGCCTAACAAGGATAAGTAATTAAAAGTGAGTAATATTAAATTTGATAAGAGGTCTATAAATCTGGTTTCTCCATATAGAGAGCAGATCCTAACAGTGCCATAGTTCTCAGGTTAAATTCAGGTTAAATGCCTCAGTGGTTCATGTTTGTACAATTCCAGTTGAAGCACTCCCTCATTGGACACAGACCACACATGAAAGGACTCCCATGAACTTTGAAATAGTCGTGCAGCTCCTACCACACTGCATACTTGCTCCAAACTACAGACCACACACTGGCAACATAGACTGGATTCCCTCCTTTAATAAATTAGGATTACAATGCATTCAGGGCTTGTACAGCAACAATGTCATTTTCATTATGGTTACACTATGACCAACAATCAAGGGAAGTTAATTTACTGCCTTGCTGCATCATGAAAGGGTGAGCCAAAAGACAATGTTGAGAACCAATCTTCACCCCCTTCTTATTACCATGACAGCAAGAACACCAGGGTTTTTTTTTTTTTCCCCACCCAACCCTTAACCCACACATCTGAATCAATTAGAAATGTAGTCACCAAGAATTGGTTGTTTTTCCAGTAATGCACATTAACATAAGGAATTACACTGTTAGTCATACTACACACATTTCTGGTCCCATCTGAAAATAAAGTCATCATATTCCCCATTTGGTTACATTCAATTTGTTGATCATCTCTCCAGTAAACACTAGCTTTAAAATCTGTTTGTCGATTTTCCAAAAATCAAGGAAGAATACTGTTCCTCAACATGTCATATCAAATGGAAAACAAGTTCTTTCACTATGTACATAAAAAAACTATACATAAGCACAGTTGTTAGCTCCAGAGGTGCAATGAGTTGACCTTCCTTAAAAGAACTAACTACAGCTTGGACTACATAATGCTGCATCATTATGCTGTTCTAAAGTTTGGATTATACATTTCAATGCATGCAGCAACTACATTGCTAGACGCAATGTCCCCCATGGAGTTAAATCGGGTTTAAAAAAAAAAAAAAAAAAAAAAAAAAAAAAAAAAANAAAAAAAAAAAAGGGGGGAAAAAAAAAAAAAAAAAAAAAAAAAAAAAAAAAAAAAAAAAAAAGATAAAAAGCAAACAGAAGAAAAAAACATTTACATAAAAGTCCTTGGCATTGGTGGTCTGTACACCAGGACATGACCCCACCTCCTATGTCATCAGTAGTAGAAAGTTTCCACAGACAGAAATAGTCACTTTGCCCATTAAGTCTTTACATATTGTTAAAAAGAGAAAACAGTTTTCCTCCTTAGTCAGCAGGATTTCATTGGAAGAAGGATGAAGAAAATGTCCAAGCCTCAAAAATATTTGTATTCCAAGCAAATCTGGGCACTTGCTAAGTACTGGCACTCCTTGGACCAGCAAGTCTGAGCCCAATGGGGACCAATAGTGACAGTGTTCTGGGCCAACTATTAAGGTGTCACAGTTCCCAAATGTCCAGCAAACAGCAAAAGGACAGTTGATCACTGGCTAAATGAGTGAAAATCCTTCATTAGCTGCTTAAAAAGGACCATTTCATTTATGCACAACCTTCCTTTCACAATTCATCACATTCTAATACATTTGAGACAGACATCCTCAAAGTATGTGCTACATGTCCTAATTGTACAAAATTAAATATTATATAAGCATTCAACTTTTGAGTAATTTTCCAATACATCCAGTAGCTTTAGAAGTACCAATAATTTTACTTGAAAAACCACTGAAGATAAGGGAGGGAGCCTATTCACCATGTTTAACTCCCACCTGATAGTGTTACATGAGAACAACCACTTAAAGAGCAACATTTTTCCTGTATTTCTCCCCTTCTCAAATGATACTAGAAAGTCCATGTGAGAAAAGTACTGATCCAGTCAGTTTACAGGATGTCAGGGGCTTGGTGTCGCTTCCCGTAATCCACAGCATGGTCTCCCTGAAGTTCCCGATCTTCATCATCTGGGGAGGGAAGGGGACAGTGTAAACTTTGGGGGAATCAAAGTTTGTTTATTTATTTTTTACCTGTACCAACACGATAAGGTTTCAAAGGGAAAGAACATATCTAAAATTCATAATCACTGTGGTGTCAAAAGGCTCGTCTTGGAACTACGTAAACTGATTTTATGTGTCTCCAGTGTCACCCGTTTCATACTACTTGGACAAAACATGGGTCAAATAAACGTTTAATACAAAAAAGAACTTAGAATAGTGTATTAACAAACATGGCACAATTAAAGGGGATGAATTAGGTGCCAACAGGTGCAAGATGACAGCGCATGCCAGGAATGAGTGTTTCAAGAAAAGTTTCCCCACCAATTAAATGTGTACATTTGTATGATATAAATTGTTTTAGTCTTTCAATGAACAGCTCAATCAATGCTAATTACTTGCAAATTCAAAGAGGCATACAGTAGCACTGACACCTGCTGTTAAGAGTAAGTTTTAAATGTCACAGTAATTCATGAGAAGCTCTGCATGGTTTTAATGTCAAAACATTTTCAAACCTACATTTTAAAATAATTTATTCATTTAGTCCATCATGAAACTTATTTTAATCATTTGGTTTCTGAATTGGTTTGGGTAGGACAGAGGCCAGGGGTAGTAGTATCAGGATTATAATTTTTTTAATTTTTTTTTTTTTTTTTGAGATGAGATCTAGTGTCCCAGACCAAGATCTGTACTTTTGCTGACACCATAGCTACATATAACTTTAAAAAAAAAAAAAAAAAAAAAAAAAAAAAAAAAAA
>UFQX01001117.1:512569-622861 GCA_900497675.1 Arapaima gigas
AAAAAAAAAAAAAAAAAAAAAAAAAAAAAAAAAAAAAAAAAAAAAAAAAAAAAAAAAAAAAAAAAAAAAAACCACATTCAGTCTTTTACACAAGGACTCAGTCCCCAGCACACAGCTGCTATGCATTTCAAATATACAGAGATTGCCAACCAACTAATGATTTCACTATACACAAATCTGTTTCCTACTACCTTGGTAATAAATGCCTCAAAGAGCAGATAAAAACTGCAGGATCACAGTGATGCAAAGTTTCTATCAATTTCATATCAATTTAAAATGAAAACCAAAAAAAATGACAGACAGCAGAAGACTCCATTACCATAACAGTATTGCATGAAAGGTCACTAATGGCAGGCTAGAAACATGCAGAAACCCAGGAGAAAGTGCTGCTGTACTCAATGGACTGTGACTCCCAAAAGGGTAAATACACAGCCAAAAGACAGACAGGCAAGCACAAAACAGACAGACTATCAAAGAGACAGACTGATATCAAAAAGAGAGTTGGGGCATAAGCACAGAGCAATGACAATGCATTTCCACTCAGCAGAGTGGAAACATCAGTACCCAAACTCAGGAAACCCAGAACACAGCACAGCAGCCTGAACAAATGGCCTGCAGGAACTGCTGCAGCCAGAAACCCAAGCTCACCTTGGACGTCTTCTTCCCCACCATCACCATCCTCTTCCTCATTGTAGGCCAGCTCGGCCTGCTTGTCAGCTTCATACTCACCCACGTTCCCATCATCCCCATTGTAGTCTGCCAGCTTAGAGCCATGCTGCGGATCTACAGGAGACTCGTTCTCGTCAAAGAACCGGCCTGCAGAGGCAAAGAACGTTCCCCCGTGAGGAAAGTAGGGAAGGATTAACTTCTAGGGGAACTGTTTAGAGGAAGTGGGAAGAACAAGTCAAGAGAATTTTAAAAGAGGAAAAAAGTGAGGGAATGATTTTCCAGTAAAAGGAAGTAGGTGGGTTGGATGGGCTACAGTGCAAGTAGCTACAGCGTGACAGCAACACTGGTAGGAGAGAGGAGACAGAAAAGCTGAAGGAAAGTGCCTGAACCTGGGTTGGAGTAGAATGCATCTACAGTAGAGCATCCCTGTTTTCATAATTGAGAAAAAGCAAGAAAGTCACTAAAAAGAAATCATCCATTTGCCCACACAGGATGAGGAATGTAAACCATAATAAAAGCAGCGCAGCCAGAAGTTGTGCTCCAAAAGGTCAAAATGATGTACGGGCAGCTTGTGATGCAGCAACCACTCTGCTTTGTCATGCATGTCTCAGTAAGGAAGTAGCACTGAGACCTACAGGCCAGACCCTGGTGCTGCAGAGCACAGCTGCAGGCAGAGCCTCAGATAGCAAAAGAAAACAGGAATACGCACAAGAGACCTTCAGCTTGACAAGACACATATACACAAGGTAGGGTTTCCCGCAGCAGGCACTTACTGGTCAAACAAAAATATCAACACTGACAAAAGAAACTGGGGTATACAGTAACTGTACACAGGATGTAATGCAACACTGCAATACTTTCTACCAGCCACTGGGTACAATGGGGCATGAAAAGAAGCTGGTTTCTCTGCAGCTGTGTCCATTTATGGCTTGCAAAACCTGACTGGATTATCAGCTGCAATAATGAAAATGGGTGCCACTTAAGTCTTTTTCACTTTGAAAATTGTCTTAATGAGCGTACAACAAACAGGAGCTTAGTGGCAAAAAAACGCATGTAATCACTGGTTTTGTGCACTAAGCCATGCCTCATTGTGTGGAGCATGCAGCTACATTAAAACTATCTGTTTAAATTAAATACTTGGCTCAAAGTTATGGCATTATTATTGTTGACACGTTTATTCGGAGAGACTGCAGTACTTAACCCTTTTGTACATCTCTATTTTTACAGTAGCAATTCTGGGTAAGGATCTTGATCAAGGGTACTGCAACAAGAATCAGATTTTAAACTCAAATAGTAGTCTTCAGGTCATAAGATCATGTTCTTAACCACAACCCTAGCTGCCACTGATACGGCTTATTTGCATTTGGCTATGTGACGGTTCTCAAGACTATTGGTTCTGGTACCTTTTGTCCAGAGGTTGTTAATTTTTTCTATGTCACAGGTCCTCTTAATCTGAAGAAATTGAAGGATGCCTCTTAGATAATTGTATGTGAATTTATTCAGGTTTTGGTGCAAGAAATTGTTAAATTTTTCCCCTCAAATCTTTCCTCATGGACAGGGCACCAGAATAGACTTGGATTTGTTGTTTTACAAACGTGAATGGACCATCAAACCACCTCATTACACTGACCAGCACAATACACGTGCTGTATGCACACATGCAAGTGTGTTGTGCGATGACCCCCGGTGGTGCCTATTTCAAGGTGTTTTACAGTTTTAGTGATATTTTGGAAAGTTTTTTGGGGGGGCTTTTGAATGGGTTGGGAAACATTGTCCAATAAGAAATAATGAATACAGCAGTCTTGAGTTACAGATTTGATTGTTTTTTTAAGTCACAAATTAGACATGTAAACTGGACGATGACTATAGTTACTTTGTCCCTTTTTGACTCCCACCTTTTTTTTTTTTTAAACTACACAGCACCACCCCATCCCATGTCCCATCACAATGAGTCAATGTCCCACAGATGTCCTGCTGACATCACCACTAAGCCCAAGCTTCTTGCTGCCACAAACCCTGCACAGACATATGCACACATACCACACAACAAGGATCTCCAGCATCAAACTACCCTTTGGCCTCTTACTGGTCAAACTTGAAAAGTACAAACCCTGTGGAAGGGAAGCTCAGACTGTGGAAAGCTTGACCTTGCTTCTATCAAAGAAGCAAGTGTCTGCAATGGAGAGCAGAGCACCATTGTGAATGGCACTTACTCTGGCGGTGCCGTGGAGGTTCTGCGGGTTGGGGTTCCCCGTCATGGTTTGACTCTATGGGGTTGGGCAGGACCTGGGCAGGGTTGGGAGGTGGAGCCAGACCCAAACCTCTCAGCTCATGGCCCTCAGCCTTGGCATTTTCAGGAACTGAAAAGAGGCAGATTGTGTACTCTTTCAAACAAAACGCAACAATTAGCATGTCTGTACAACTTATCCACAAGTCAAGATCCCTAAAATCATCACTTACTAAATATCAGACTAGTGACAACTTCCTCTAATAGTGCTTTAATAGAAACAACTGTGTACATATTAAGGACTTATATTCATATTTAAAAAAAAAAAAAAAAAGTGGGTGATATTTAGAAAAGGAAAAAACTAAGCTAAAAATTATGCAAGAAACGGATTTCTGAAATAGGTTACAGTCCACTGCAACTCTGCATCGAACAGGCAGTTATTTATAATGGAGGGATGCATTTTTGTTTACAAGTAATACTTTTAAACACACTGTACATCATGTAGTTAGTGAGCTACATCATCTTTGTCCCCTGTAACTCCTGATACTCCACATACTCCCTTTAGATATTCTGCTTTTCCTCAGTTGACTTCCCCCTTATGTGCTACCAGTATAAGTGTACAGTATGCTGATGCAAAATTGTATTGTACTTTATTTTACACAGAAATTACAATGGAATTTCATATAAATTTTTATTATTATGGGGTGGGATAGTGGCTCAGTGAGTAGCACTGGTGCCTTACATAGCCTGGGGACTATAAGATTAATATGGTGAAATGGAATTTTTTTTTTTTTTTTTTTTTTTTTTTTTTTTTAATTGTGCCGTTACCCGGACTACCAGAGTGTCCCCGATGTTTCCATAACGGCAGCAGGTCAGAAACAGCCCGGTTTGACCGATGGCTTTAGCAGTGCTTAACCTGGTTTACAGGTGATCACCAGTACACCCTGTTCTAAAATAACCTTTCAAAACGACANAAATGGCTCAAAACTTGTGGCAGAGAGCACCAGATGAGATGCCAGTGAATGAGATTCCTTTTCCTGTGCAGTGCCAGTTCTGACATCCTCAAGTTTCAGACTGACACAGCAGTACAGGTCAGCCTCCAGCACAGCCAAATAAAACATATGGAGAGACTGGATCCTTTGTATGCTATGTATTATATGTACAATACATAAGTATTGTGCCAAAATGGGTGTGTTGAAGTATGTGCTCCTTGCACCATACCCCAAAAAAGGTAAGCAGTGATGCATGCATCAGGTTAATAAGAGTAGAATGCTAGAGTATGCATACCCCTTAGCTGCCCTCGGTGCTCGCCCAGCTCGTCTGCATGAAGAGCCTTGTTATCCTCATCGAACAGGACTGGCCTATCGGCAACAGCCTGAAGGGGCTGCTGCCGCTGGGATGACACATGACCCAAGCTGGCGCCTACTTTGGCATTTCCATTGCTCCCTAGATTGTGATGTTCTTGGCCCAACTGCACTTCCAGCTTCAGTTCGTTGTCTCCCTGGATGTCGTGCTGGTCCTGCGATAGAGGCTGGGCAGCAGCTTCTCCTGCCCCAGCTCCTGCCTCTGCTCCCTGGATGTGATTCTGTGTTATACCTGGTTTTTTCACACCTATGGAAGTACACTGTTGTTAAGAGTATCCGTAAAACAGGAGTTATAAAACATCCTGGGGAAAAATGTGTGCATAGCAATGTTACCATATTCAGTATTGTCCACTTTCCCTACTTCACTGTCTTCAATGCCAGGCATACCAGCATCACTGCCAGGTTTTCCCAAGTCTCCTGAAAGCAGAGAAATAGTCACAAATGACAGGAGTTTGAGACTAAGAATGAACTGTCTCTCCATTCTTTTTATAAGCAAAATATTAATTTGTAAAATGCAATTTTGTATTTACATTGCTAAAAACATTCACTTGAGCAGAATAATGGTAACAACTCATTTAACTTATTCCTCATAGTCACTACACCAGCAACCTCCTTTTGCAAGTCATTCCACTCAGCACCTTAACTGTACCTTCTAAGAGAAATTACATTACTGTACCTTTGAGCTCAGAGCTGTCGTGGTGCTGAGTGGCTTCCGTGTGCCGGTCTCCAAGGGTGTCTCCAATTTGCTCTTGGTTGGGAAGCTTTCCCTCTGTCCCATGAGTCTGCAGCATGCTCTGCAGAGACACCACAAACACTGCATTGAGATGCAGTCCACGGTAATGGAATGGGGAGAAAAAAGGGTGTCCTTCCACAAACAATTTCAGCCTCATAGAAGCATAACTCAGATCAATTTAAGGGCTCCAAACTGCAACACTGACTTGCTCTTGCTGTGATGAAAATACGGACACTGATCGGACTTTTAGATGGATATTATGACAAAAGGCATTCCCAATGCATTTGACACCAGGGGTGGTGCTTTTCTGGCATAGTCCTCCACCACAAATACATTGGCTAGGCACAGCAAATCACCAGCACTGGTACAGTTCTCCTACTCAGCCACCCTAAAAACTATCAGACATGTTGAACAATGAGGAGGAGTCAGCAATCCCCCTATAACACTAACACATAACTGTTTACAGATATACAAAAGGAATTCATTGAGTCCCATAATGCACTGCTGCTGCATATGTGTAGTAAGGTGTCTAACAATTGTGGGGAGTGACAGGATGATTGTGGACACTGTTAAATGAGTTCAGGAGCTTCTGTGGGTGTGTTGGCATGCTCTGAATGCAGGTGTGCTAGTGAAAATAAAACTTATTTTCTTACAGCTTAGTCTCTTGACTCTTCCCCATTCATAATCCCAAAGGTAAAGGTAAGTGTTTATCATAGTAAGAAAGTTAAAAAAATAAATAAATAAATAAATAAATAAATAAATAAAAAAATCACCTGTCATAGAGCCTTTTTTTAAATTGTATACATTATATCAACACAGCAGCATGTACTACATTACATAGTACAGCTTCCACCCAGATTCTATTTAATACACATGCACTAGTCCAGTAACCTGACTGCAGTAGCATCTTTACTTAGGTCCCACTCACACTGCCTGTTACTGATACAAACAAGCAAGCTGAGGAAAGAGTTTGGATTATAATTGTTTTCACCTCTTTTGGTGATCCTAAAAAGGCCACCAGTTCTGACTCAGGTTGTTCCATGACATTTTACCCTTGAAGAAGATACTCGTTTGGCTCTATTAACAGACTAAGCTGTAGGAATAATTCAAACTCAAATTACTTTGACAAAAGATCAACTAATCAGTGAAATAATCCCTTACATTAATTGGTTAAGGGTTTAGTCCAAGATAAACAGAACAGTATATGCACATTAGTGGCATTAAAATGCAGCTGCACATATACCACCACAGGGGGGCATCAGAGCACTTACAGCTGAAGCCAAACCTGCGATGCTCTTCTGGGCTACTGCAACTGCATGTGAGGACAGCTCTAGTCCATTTTAAATATCCATTTATATCAAGAGCCACAAATCCCATGAGGCTTTGTTTTCAGTATCAATATTTCCAGGTTTGTGCAATCCTAACCTGTCTCAGTTTTGCTGCCTCTTCTTCCAAGATTTTTGTTCGCTCATCATAATCGTCCTTTAGCTGAGCAATCTGGCGGCCGCACTGCAAGCTGCATATGCACACACAAGTAGAAAAAAGGTCAGGAAACGAGTCATCTGAGTAAGCAGTGGTTCAGTTATAGCGATAAATGCAAGAGCTGAGTCACCATAATTTTAACACATGGCTATGACAAAACATAATTTTTGGAAGCCTGTTATCTGGAAAAACATTTGGTTCTTTCCCCTCAAAACCATAGCTGAAAATGAATACAGAGCTGTGCTCTGACCGAACTTTAATGGTAAGTGAAGAGATGGGCTTTTGTTCCACCCATACGCTGGTGGTTCAAAAACACAACAAATTCACTGCAACATTATTTGCTCCACATTGCAACTGTGTAAAGTTCTCTCCCCTTGTTCACCTCTCAAACTCTAGCTTCTTTTCCAGCTGTGTGTTGTTCCCCCTCATTTCACGCAGCTGATCTTTCTGTTTCTGCAACTCCTGCTGCAGATCCTTCAGCTGCTCTGCATCCAAAACACAGAAACCACAACAACGTGCATTTCCAGCAAGTGAGCCTGTGGCTTTCAACAGGGAAAATGAGAGACAGAAGCCTGATAAGTGACAGATGTGTGATGACTATTCATAGTCACTCTTACCTTGCAGCTTCTGCATCTCTGATGATTGGATTTCTCCATCTCTTTGCAGCTTGTTCTGAAAGACAGAAGAATGCCACGATTATGAAATTTTGGGCTGTAATTGTAACCACCCTCTCATTGCCAGATCCCCTGCATCTGCAGACAGATGTATAAATGTTTGGTTTCAGCAAATTCACATCTAAAACAATTGTGCCATTTCTACCTGGTAATGGCATTTCAGGAACTGACAAACTCAGAGTTACTCAAGATGGAAAGTGTTGTGTGAAAGTGAAGATATTTAATGTCTGCCTAGAGATAGTGTCTGTAGAAGCCCAGCTAAGAAAACTGCTCCTTCTGATCCCCATGTGAGGTCCTAAACCTTGGCCCAAAGTTCAGCCATGGATTTTAAGAAAACAATATTTGAGTTCTGCAGTTGGCCAACATGAGCATTATTCCAGCAGGGGTGGGAGAGGTTTGGGAGGTGCCTTCCAGAGACTGCTCCCACAGTGGCAGTTTGAGACCACCACCAGGCCTAAAGGCAGTTTGGTTGGCACACATCATCATCTCAGATACAACTGTGTAAATTCTGCTGCAAAGCTGTTCTCTCTGATGTGTACCAAGAAGTTCTGTAAGCACTTTCAGCTATAGGAACATGCAAGTAAAAAGTATGAAGAGTAAGTCTAAAAAAGTGACAATTTCATAATTTTACAAAATTTAAAAATGCTTTGTAAACCTTTTCAAAGGCAAAAAAACATGTTTAAAAAAAGTGCCAAAAAAATTGAGAACATCTACCAATATTTTACACTCGGCATTTACATAAGTTGGTCTTCAAAATTTCCTCCCTTTAAAATAGCAAGTCTCCATCCAAACCCCTCTGTTGTCTCAGCTTGAGTGTTTCGTACATCAGGACAGGATTCCACAAGCAGCAGACATGGATACTGATTTTAACAGGAGTAAAAAAGGAAACAAGTGGAAAGCCCAGCTGGAAATCAGATTCACAGCTATAGCGATACCTTTGAGGTAAGAACCCCATTGAGACATTACTTCAACTCGCTCCCAGACCCATCTATGTATCTCCATGAATGTGGTAGACATGTCTCTCCAGCTTTCTCTCATTTCACCATCTTTGCCCCACCGTTCACAATGTCTGTTATGTAAAAATCTTGAAATATCTAGATGCTGCACATTATATCAAATATGGAGATGTGCACTTCAACAAACACTGATTCAAAAGTCTACTTTGTAGCCATTTAAAAATAAATAGACTCACTATAAATATATGGACTGCACGTATAAGTGAACACTGGCCAGGGCTGTTTTATTTTGTTGTGTTAATCTCACCACCTTCCATCAGATGCTGCAGACCGTCTTTCCTGCAGCAACACCTTTGACCTGAAGAGGGCGCCATTCCAAGTTCAATTTTAGCCACAAAGCGAGTGCAACCGAACTTCAGTACACTTTAGTAAACGTACTGAGAAGTTCACCAGAACAAAATAAGGACAACTTGCTGTTTTGGAAGCACTTGCTGCATATGAATCTACAAAAAGCTTGGTTTTGAAAGCAGGATAGACACAGATATAAGAGCCACATGGAGAATTCTAGACCTTTGGAAATGCCATATATGGAAAGAAATGGTGTCAAGATAAGGAGAAAAATGAGGACCCACTCGACACACACGCGACAAATATGGAGGCACACAGCACAGATTCCTTCACTGACCATGCAGGGCATTTGCTCATTCTGTGCAATGCTCTTTTTTCAGTTTAGTTTATCTGGCAAGTGAATTAAACACTGGTTTCTCAGCTTCTCTAGTCAAATTTATGTTCATGTCTGCTTAACTTGATTAGTTTGTAACTTCAAAGCCATTTTTACCACTAAGACACAACCACTGAAAGAATATAATTAATACCCTCATGGATAAAAAAAGGAAGTTTGTAAGTTCTCTAAAAACCACAAATATATAATAAACAAAGGAAAAAAAACTGTCATAAAATGCTCACTAGCACTATACATAAAGGGAATTAAAAGTTAGACACCCCATTTACACTTTTAAAATACAACCACACACACACACACACACACACACACACACACACCTCCTAAACTATCAGTCACTGGTACGACCATAGCATAACAGACTGAGGACAGGAGTCGTCACACCGAGAAGCTCGAACTGGTCTTCACGTGGCTGCTGCCGACAGCCGTTTTGGATTTTCTTGTGAGCTGTACAATTTGTTTCATGTTAAAGCATTTATTGCATGCAATCTGCATGCATGAGCAGCAGAGGCAAGTATCCTTCTGTAGATTGGCATTAAAACCCCTGTCTGACTGCACAAAGTACTTGTGATTGTGCTCATGAAGTAAAACATTAGTGAACACTCCCTTTAAACGGCATGGGTGTAAAAGAGTACATGTATACCATGAAGCAGGCAATGGCTGTACATGTTTATGACTAATTACTTTAATATGTAAAGCATGTGGACTGTTCAAGATGAGCACAATCCATTACTGTGCTCATTTTTAAAAATATGAACTGCTCATTTCTTTGGGGAAATACTCATTGTCTACAAAATGTAGATTGCTTTCTTGCACTGTTCCTCAGAACAAGTTATTATATTGCATATACTGAGAAAAAAAAAGAATCTTGGATCCAGGCCTTTGTGCGTTAAGAAGAACCTCTTGTAAGTTATAAATAAATCTTATTCGAAACCAGCAGATCACTTTCAACCTGCCAGTGCCGACTTCCCATAAATGTGGAAAAAATGAGGAACAACTCTTACACACCTAAAATCCATATTTTTCCTCCACACCTGAGCCTAAGAAATTGATTTCTTTGGTCCCCTCCATGCATTCATTAGCAGATTATATGAGCAGTTTATACATGGATGTTTGAGATAATATTTAATATTATTGTCAAGATGCCTGGCATGTAGTAGTGCATGTCCCTAATAATCTTTTAGCATCCAACCATCAGTGATAAGAGATCAAGATGCAGTGTACCATCAATAACAACTGCATCATTGTAACACAGAAATGTGTAATAAATAAGACAAGGTCAACAGCTTCTTTTGATAACTTGAAAGCTTTATAGGAACACTTTCAGCTTCATAAGCCTTATGTATTCAAGCACGCAACAGCTGTTCACACAAAGCATTTGGTTTGTGAGGATATCCATCTATCTATTTCTGTCTGCAGTGTTAGAGTCTTAGTTCTGGGTTCAGGTCCTGTCTGCACTACTATAAATGACGTATCAGCTTAATTTGAGAGAAAGGAATTCAAAAGAAACACTGAAATGGCATGTAGGAAATGTAAAAAAAAAAAAAAAAAAAAATTTAAATGTACAGCTACACAAATATCCCTGGCAGAGAATGTCTTAATGCATGTTTCATGACAAATGGCTTCTTCTCAAAACTACCTCAAATGGAAATAGGTTGGTCAGAACAAAGCCAATAAAACATACAAAGAAACACTTGCACTCCGACCTGGCTAGAAAGGGAGCCAGCATGAAACTAACATGTTATTAACCCTGGTGCAGAGATGGGACGTACAGGGCATTTGTACATCAGCAACCTTCACAGATTTTAGCTACCTCATGGGTGACAGATACCTCCCAGAGATATGCCTCATTTCATCCCAAAAAAATAAAAATAACAACCCACTAATGTCCAACTGAGAAAGCAGAACCTTCAGATCTCTATCAAATTCTCCTCCTACTGCTGCATCAGAAACTGGCCAGGCAGGAAAGTCAGAACAGCAGTCTGAGTGTAAGACAGAAACCAGTCTGGAGCAGTAATGACACACTGGTACAAGATACACTCAAGACAAGCCTTGTCACATTTCATTTGACCTTAGCAGTGAAACAGAAGCCTTCATGTACATATGGGCAAAACTACCAGCAGCAGGGAGTATCTAATTCAGTGAGAAAAAAGAATCATTAACACCATGCTTATTTTACAGCGATTCACTCAACATGGTTATCACTGCTGCTTCATATTATATGGTTCAGGATATACATCTATAACCTGAATGCTGTTAGGTAAAGTCCAAGACAGGCATTTGTTCTTCCTGGATGTTATAAAATATCCAATTTTATGTTGCATGAGAGAGGAGTTCACTAAGCAATGAAATATTGCTACTGTTACAACTTCCCGTTTGCTAACATGGTTCTACTTACAGAAACAATAGGTATGCAAACATGAAGGAAAAGCAACCTGGGGTACCATCATACTTCTAAGGGAAACAAACAAACAAAATTAAACAATGATGTAATTAAATGATCCATAGCGTATCTGACGTGAACGTTAAAAAGCCTGACTGGGCTTCTGATATGATTTAGCTGTGATTATTTTATTTGTAAGAGTGCCACTTTGTTCCAGATTATAAACAAGTGTTGGTTTAATGGGACTCATCAAGAACACAGTGAAAGCAGTGATGTGTTGAGCAATGCCACTCAAACCACAGTAGGCCTCTTCAATCACGGAGGTTTTATTTTCTCCATAATGAAACGACTGGAGGCGAGCCCTGCTGATTATTTCTTATATCCTGTGACTGCAGAGGAAGTTGTAAACTGAGGGACCAGAGCCTGGGTCACTTGAGGACCAATTGCAACCATGGCACTGGCATAGGCATCAGCCCTTGCTGGGCAAGCTGACACTGGCAGTTTCTGGTTGATGGGTTGTCAAGTTTTATTGGTACCAGTACAGGGATAGTATTATAACAAGAGGCAAGATACATACTATGCAGCACAAATTTGTATTGAGCTATTAGAAATTAATACAGCAAATGAGTAACAATGTACCTAAAACAACAATAAAACCAGACATATTTACAACAAAAATTGAACAGGCTAGAAAATGTTTTAAAACTAGAGTGAAGTGTAGCGCACATTTCCCTGCTGGAGATGATTAAATGTTTTTTCAGAAAGTAAGCAAAACAAGTAAACTCAACCAAATGTCAACTCTTTACTTTTAATAATAGCAGGTGTGTTTCACAGGGTAAATACAACTTCCTTCTGAACTTCATATATTCATGCTGTCAGTCAAGATGAAGCACAATTACGTCTCTGCAACACTTTGCCATATCAGGGAATGTGCTTGCATTTACACACCAGGTAGGAGGTCCCTTTTGAGAATCAAGAGTCTCTCCCTTACTTTCAATACTTGAATGGGCCTCAATGTCAGTTACCTACAATTGTCATCTGAAGTGTTAGTGAGCTTGAGGGACATGGTTAGGTTTAAGTTAATGGCAACATTAAAAAGACAGACCAGTTATCACATTACAACAAAAACATGCCAATTTCACCAAGCCAAATCAATGCCAAAATGAAATTTTTGGAAACATTATTATTATTGAAGGTGGACAACAAATTGTCAGCCTAAGCTGCTTGACTACAGCTTTATTGATATGGGAACTATTGATAAGTACATCTGAGAAAATTATTTTTCGAACGATTATAGAACACCACGTATAGAATACGGACAATTTTGGGGTGTTGGATGCACTACAGCTTGACCACCTTCACTCGGATCACATTTGATTCCAGAGTTGTTTTAAGAAACCCAGTTCAAAAGGACAGAAAACTGTTCCGTAATGATTAAAAGAACTTGAGCTTAAATTAAGCATCAGTGTACAGTTGCTTTTGAAGGAAAAAAAGTCAAAAGTAATAAAAAGTGGCACTGCATGTGAATCATTTTTCACTGAAGGTGAATCACCATGGTGAGACTGTACTGGCTAATACTACAGCTCTTGTTCAGTCTATACATTGTGGTTAACCAGGTGTCAAACAAGCCTGGCAGCTCCTTCTGGTCATAACAGCAATGAAGAGCTCTTTAGGTTCATTCTGCAGTATTTAAAAAAAAAAAAAAAAAAAACTTGCCAAATCATGTCTCCAAGTGAAAACCAAATGAGAGAGAGAAATCAAACTTTATACCAAGAAACTACTCTCCAAAGACCCCTTCATAGACTAGGTTTAATTAAGACCAACATATGTCTCCCACTAAGGCATATTTTAGGTCAAACATGCACTTTCATACACAGAAACGCATAACACAGCAAACAACCACAGGCCAATACTATACAGTCTGAGGAAAGGGACACATCCCTCCAGCTTGGCCCACATGCCCAGATGAGACATGCAAATTCTCAGGAAGAAGAGGAGAAGAAAGGACAGCACATTTGCCCCATGTGGGGAGTGACATTTGGTGTGGTAAATGCCCAGAAATGCCCCCAGTTCTCTTCACTGAGCAGATGGATGCCTTGACAGCCAGGCCACATCTGGGCTGGGCATGAGCACACCCTTAGGGAGGTGCTCACAGACTATAGTTCAGGATCACATGCCTAGCTATCATAACTCTAGGAATTAAAATTTGCAATAAACTGTATTTGAAGCAAAACACTGCTCTACCCTAAAAAAGACTAACCATAGATATACAAGATAACTGCATTCAAACCATTAACACATTTATGCAAATGCGGAATGAAAGGAGACTGGACAGAAAGCACCATGTCCTCAGCCTCTGTGCCGCATTTGGTAAGCCGACTCTGATGACATTGAGGCCTCGTCGCATGGACTGCTGCCATGGAAACAAGCAAAACTTCTGAGGCAACAGTCTGCAGCATTTTGCTGCATGCTTACGGGAATATGCCTTTACACCACGGGTTTTCCCTCTAGGGATCCTCCAGCTAAACAGACTAACCAAAAGGGAACTTGCTATCCATTTCCCTATCAGCAGCAACATTTAACATACACCTTGGAGGGGGGGGGGGGTCCCTTGGACAGGACACACAGAGAAATATATATATATATATATATATATATATATATATATTTTTTTTTTTAAAGTTGCTTTCTAACTGCCACAAAGCCATGGCTTTTATGGGTGTGTCACTGAATGTCTTACACATCTAGTTTCTCTGTAAAGAACTTAACAAAAACCCATCCTTGAAAGGAACTTAAGTTTTAAAGAGTAACCAAATAATCAAATGCCTTAGTTTAATCAATGTTACTCCACAGCAAGTTAAGATGTTTTGTTTAGGTGACAAAACTCCAAAGATCTGACACCATGAAACAGAAATATGGACTCCTGGTTTCCTTATCAGATATAAACTGATGTCTGTGCAACAGAAAGTGACCAGAGTGGAATGGGAGTCATGGAAACTGTCAACACAGGTGTACTTTCAACAGTAATGAACAAACTTTATAATGGAGAGCTAATCCCCACCCAAAACAAACCCAAGAGGTTCAGCTTCAGGTTTGGCTAACTGCTTAGGGCAACGCAATGTGTCGGGAATCAAAACAGAGGTATTCTGAAGATTTCTTTTTCTGGTGAGATCATCATTTGATAACCACATTCACGACTACAGCTGGTCAAGCAATTCCACGCCATATGGTTCTCATTGAAAACATGCATCAGTCCCCATTGTAGATACCCGACATGCTTCATTCGTCCGGGTTTACAATCGCATTTATCATTAGCCTTTACTTAGCTGACACCTTTGTTGACATGTCAGATTTGGAGTGATTTATGCATGTATACAGCCGGCAGTTTTTGCTGGACCAATTCGGACTATGTACCTTGATTAGAGGTCTTACAGTAGAAACGCGAACTCGAACAAGCAACCAGATCACAAAACAATGCCCAGTACCTTCTGCATTGTTAAACGGGGCTGTACTCTCCTCACCTTGTCATCGGCGCATTTTCGGATCTGCGCGTCGCGGCCCTGCAGCTTGGCCTCCAGCGCGCTCAAGTCGCCCTCGCGCTGGTCCACCTGTCTGCGGTGCGCGTCCACTTGCGCCATCAGCTCCGAGTTGCGCTTCTCCAGGCGGCTGCGTGCCGCGTCCGTACGCTTCACCTGCGTGTGCGCTTCGGCCAGCTCGTCGAGGAGGCGGCCGTGCTTGCTGGACACGGTCCAGTAGTTGAAGGACAGAACGAGGATGACCACCATGAGGGCGATGAGGACGAGGGACGGAAGGCGGCCGCCCCGCCGGTTGGCGCCGAAACCCACCATGTCTCAACGCTCAAAGTCGCTGTCCTTTTCTTTAAAGCCTCCACGCGGCTCTCTCACTACGTCTAACAATAAAGGCCGTATTATCGTCACACTTAGCCGTGTTCCTGTCAGTGTCCTCTCACTCTCTGTTCCCCGCACGGTGCCCGAGCGCTGCGCGCCTTCATCCCTTTCCCCACAGCGTTCCGCGTTCACGCACACACTCGGACCCTGGAACTCGTCAATAAACCATACATACAAACATACTTCGCCGGTCACTCTAAAGATATTGAGTATTTGATCATTTCACCATTCAATGCGGGCAAGGCAAACTAACACTCGAACTATAAATAAATACAGACGAAATCAAATATTTTCATGCAATAAAGGCTAATGTTAAACCCGGGGCGAGAGTAATGCACAGTCTACTGCAGAACAAATGCGAATCCAGGCATTTTTATGCGGTCCGAGTAACAAAAATGGTAGCCGACAACTGCGGGACTCCGGTTCAGCTCGAACACAGCGTCATTAGCCATCCATCCGTTAACTGGCACGAGGCGAGCGCGTCACTCCCGGCTGTGTGCACGCGCTTCGCGGGCATCGCTTCGCCGCCACCGTCTCCGGGGCGATCAGAGCGCAGCGTGGAGACCAGGCCACCGCTGCTTCGCTGGCTGCACGGGTCTGGGACGCATTACACTGTAGCTGATGGCTGAAAGTGCGCCATATCACCGGAGACAATAACAGCGTCAACTAGCCAGCAGCACCCGGCGCTACGCTGCTGCTTTTAATTGATTTTTTCCGGACTGGACTGCAAATTTGTCTGAGCCACAATCCACCACGAGCCGCTGGCCTCTACCAGCACTTGTCAAGAACAAAAGCCAATGGTCTTATAATAACGGAGAGAGCGATCGTTCAGGATTGGTTGACGTACAGATGCCTCTTAATAGTCGCTGGTGATTGGACCAGATATTACGTCAACAAAGGTTACCGTGTCGTCCGTTAGGTTGAGTGTCAATAAAGATGCGCATGCGCAGGGAAGCTACACCGGCGGGGTCCTTCATGTTTTCGGCGCTGGATGATTAATTTGTTTGCAAATGTGTTTATAAAGCGCTTGATTATTAAAACATGTTTTCACAAACACTGAAAAGAATTAGGGTCACAATGTGCTGGGTACAAGGACGATAAAATGTACTGAGATACATGTTATCAAAAACATCTTTACTGTGACATCAAAGTGTGCATAATGTTATCAATGAAATGTTATTTTTTCGATTACCGCGGGTAGACGTCGTGCCGTTTGTGCTCAGTGAGATGTTCATTTTATTTCCCAAGAAAATATTAACCAAAAATGGATTTCTTCCAAAATATTGTAATATATTAGTCAGATGAAATTGGGGCAATTTAAAAAAAAGATCGTAAAATCCGAAAACATTCAACATCTCCATCCGTCAAGTCATTCCCAGTAACTTTCTCCAGGGCGAGGTGCTGCGGAGCCTGTCGGGAGGATCAGGGTGCAAACAGGTTACACCCTGAGTGAGATGCCAGGTCGTTACACACCCTCCAAACCTTTTTCTGAAAAACTGGAACAATATTACATGAATTCATTATTATAACTTTGTTTTTTCAAATCGTTTTGTTCCAAGCCATAGTCTATCTAAACTGTATTGCTGTCTGTTTTCATAGTAGTATTTTGTTTTGAAGTAAATAATCATATAGCATAGTAATACTAGTATTGACAAACAGAATACTTTTTGCCCTGATTATTTTCATTAGTGTAATTTCTGCAAGTCTTTTGGCACATTTTCCTCATACATTTTCCTGATTTTATGACGCATTTTCCCTAAATTTTAACGAGTTGAAAAAATAGAGGGTACAAAATTAAAACGTCTGAAGTTGGTTCAGAATAAAACCATTAAGCCGTTAACTTGACACAATTAGGTGGCATGTCGCGTGCCTCGCCCCAAGGCAATTAAAATAAAGTTTATTTATAGACTTTTAAAATATTACATAATATTATCATTTAGAATTTTGGTACTGATGATGTTATTCTGATTTTGAAATTTAAAACGTAATTTTTTTCTTTTTGCTAGTAAATTGTTTCTCCCTAGGGGGCGCTCTCAGCTTAAGTGGTAAATGGACTACTACATTGTACAATACAATAAAGTATATATACTGGTAATTTATGGAACACTTTTATATAGTGACCTGTATGACCCTGTGTTAAATTTTAACCCTTATACAGTATTGCTTACATAAAAAAATTGATTCTTTACTTCAACAGCGGGATTCCAGTTTACTGCACTACTTTTTTCAACAACTATTTTCCCCCCTGATTTAAACTAGATTAATTAAACATGCAACTTTGACTTTCTCTGAAGCGTCACATTAAACCTAATGTAGGTTTTTAAAAGATTATTTCTTGGTACAAAGATTAGAATACAACTATACACAAGTGTAAAAGAATAAAAGCCAACTGAAGGTAAAAAATGAGGTCTGCACAAAACATACAAAAGTCAGCTTTTATTGTAACACTGATAAGGGTGTAGCGCACTGAGGTAAGTTAAACAGTCAAACTTCTCAGAGGTGTCGAACTTCTCAGATCTGTCTCCTGCTTTAGCACAGACAGATCTGCTGCTCAGACTCCCAAGGTCTTGGAAGATCAGTTAATAGTCACAGACGTCCAGTTCTATGAATCACAGTTTCGTGAACTTTTAAAAACTTCACTGCTATCTTAAGATATCCCTGTTGTCTTCACTTAGTATGTTCTTCACGTTTATCATCAGTCTGCTTTAGACAACATAACGTTGGGGGAGAGAAACACTGTAGTTGAACACTATTTCTCCCAGATGGCCTTCTGTATCTGTCACCTTCTCTCCAGCAATCAATGGGTTTTAGTCTTGGCACGGTGTAGTGGCGGTCAGAGGATGGTCTCACGGCATGTGCTAACATTGCTGTGAGGGCGCTCAGGCAATGAGGACCCCGGGGCTTCCACAGTCTGGGGGTCTTGGGGGGGCCGTAGAGAAGAGCTCAGGGCACCACAGCTCTGTAGATGCAGCTCCTCATGGAGACGCTTCCTGGGGCTGCCCACACCAAGCTGGGACTGTGTCATCACCTGGAGGTGAGCAGGAGATGGGGACACTTTCATACTCGCATGTACTATATCTAATATACGTTAACTTGCTTCCTTACAAGTCTTATTCCAAATACTCGTAGTCTTTACCTGCACAACAGTGTTTAACCTACTCTGGCTGCAATGCCTTTGTCCCCAACTAATGAATCTGAATAGTTTACCTGTACACAACAATCTAAATGTAAATTTAATCTCATAATAAGTAAATAAACCAGCATTAATAAAATAAATTAATCTGGATATTTTGACATTTAAAGCATCGAGTGTAATTTACTTTGTCTTTGATAACCTTTTTTTACTTGTAGCATGCCAGGGTGTGCCAGATCCAGGGAGGGACCAAGCAGGGTAATAGGGCTAGAGGAATAGCTGCTCCATTTATTCCTTTTTCCCCATAGTCAAGAACAGCTATAAACCTCCCCAAGTAATTTATCAATATAAGAGAGCCAGGAACACCACAATCAGAATAGAACCTAACAATCCAAAAGCTAAATTAAAATTGCCAAGCCAAAATACCAGGCCCACCAACCACACCACCCTCCAGTCCACTTCCGTAATGATGTGCAGCTCTGCACTTTTATGTTTTTCTTTATTATGCGATTGTTTGCACATGTGGTCTATTAACTGGCTGCTTCTTGGTGCAGCTTGTGGGGTCCATCATGGCACAGTGTGTCTAGTGTGAATAAACATGTAAGTTCATACCCAGCCTAACACTCCAAAGTTCCACTTTTAATGGTTTAACACAGAAGTTACGTCTATCCAGTTCTTTGCTCCCTTTAGTCCAAATCATATCTCACCTGGTCAATGATGTTGGCACTAAATATTGCTTCCTCCATGTGTCTCTCATCAGACTTGATGACAAACTTGATGCTGTTGACCACCTGCTGGACCTCCGGAGGTAGACAGTTGTTGGAGTGCTCCAGGAAACTGGCCACCAGGATTTTGGTGTCCTTGTAGGTCTTGAGGTCAGCTAATGAGGTTTGGCGGTCACCAGAGGAACCACGAAGCACTCGGGGGAGGAGCTGAATGTCCACCTTCCTTTCTTCTTTACGCTTCTTGCCAGCAGGGGCACTGTGTGTGGCTGCACTCTGGTGAAACGCCAATGCAGGCGTGTGTTCTGAACCCACAGCTGAAAAAATAACACTTTAAATGAGACTCTCTGATTTAAAGCAAAAATAACTTTCACATAATTTCCACATATGGTTGGGGTTTGCAGCAAAGTCATAGTGGGATGTGCATGAGTAAATGTGTTTCGTCCACACCCTCGAGATATTTTGTGTTGCGTGCCACCATTTGGAGGGCCACACAGATTGGCCCACATACTGGGTCATAATAAACACAACACAGTGCCAACACTTCACTTGCCAAAGCACCCCAGTCACTCTGTACGCTCTGTAAGAGGACCTGTGTGCCTGTCTGTTTGGAATGGTAGCTGTGTACAGAGAAGATATTATTCTAACACATTTATACTTATTAAACAGCACTCTTACTACAGGGCCCCTCCTTGGTCTTTAACTAAAAACCTTGGGGTTATAAGTGTGTCTGTTTTTAACTGCAATGCTAACCTGGTGTCCATTACTTGTAAAGTTTGCAGGCTGACAAATTACAGGCTTATGTATTAATGAGTGCTGTTTTGTTTGGGCAGCTCTTTTGTGCTTTGTGTGATCAGGAGGCACAGAAAGTGGTGTTACCTGGCTCAGGTGAGGTATGCAGGCTGTCCCCAGCAGGTGGGGCACTGTAGGAGGCACAGCCACATCTGTCTGCTACACAGAGAGACAGACAGATATGAGAAAATGGACAGTAAATTATCAGTAGACAGTATGCAGATACGGAGAAAAATTAGGAAACTGGTTGCTAACTATTACAATTATTCCTACAAAAATGATACTTCTTTTTAGTTTGGACAGTTGTATAAAGCGGAGAGAACATTGTGAAATGTGGTTATTTCTTTAAAAAACACATTTTTGATAAAAAATAAAGGTTATATTTGTCTCTGTGCATGTGACACATCCACATGGTGAACGAATACATCTTACTGGGTTCTTACTGTGATAATATTCAAAATTGCTTGTTTTATTTGCTGCGGGTTTCTCTCCATACTTTGTTCCATTATACTAGATGAGGAAAAACAGCTAAGCCGTTTCACTGCTTACAGTACAATCTGGTACTTCAGGAAATGCATAGAAGATCTAAAGAACCTGAAATTGGACATACCGTATGCTTAAATAATTTGTCTAAACACAGCCTGTTAGTCAGGTGCTATTTTTGCAATTTGATGCTGACGTACCTCCAGAAATGGAGGTACATGAGATGGGGTCACTGGTGGACCGCACAATTCGTGTCAACTTCCGGTACCTCCTGTTGGAACGGACTGGGTGGCGCCGCTCAGAGGAAGAGGAGCTGCTGGCAGTGGAAGCAGCTGGGGGCTGTGAGGCTGAGGAGGGTGAGGAAGACACCGAGGGGGACCAAACACTAAAACAAAGTCTGTGTCCACGCAGTCGACATGGTGGAGATGGGGTGGGACAAGAGGATGGACTAGGGGCTGGTGGTGGTTCTGCTTGGGCTGCAGAGGTGGAGCAGTGAGGAGGAGGAGGCAGTGGATGAGGAAGAGGAGGATGAGAAGGAGGTGGAGGGGTGAGCCCCCTACTGGATTTCCCTTTGTTTCCAGCCCTTTTCTCCTTCTCCAGAGTGCTGATGTTCTCTGAGGACCAGTCTGGTGAGTGCTCCTGTGTCTGGGAGGACTCACTGGTGCCATGGTGCTGTGGCCAACAGGGGGTGCTGTGCTCCAGACTGGTGCAACTGCCCTCTGTGGGGGCGGTGGTCAGCGTTCCATAGGGGGACAGGTCTGAGGTGGACCGCAGGGAGCCCTGCACCTCCAGAGAGCACAGGTCCTCCAAGGAGCAGCTGCGGTCAGGAAGATCAGCCGCCTCGGATACCATGAGGGAGGTGCTATCCACCGAGGCTGCAATATGCAAAGAATGGTCCAAACACAGATGAGATAATGGCACCACGTAATGTACCTCAGAATTATTAGTGTGATCATCATATTTTACAATATTTTTCTATTCTATGTAGAAGCTTTATCTCCACTGAGTCCTTTACCTCTTGCATTTCAAATTCAGCAAACATTGCAAGTCAATCCATTCATCTTCCATAACCACTTTATCCTGAGCAGGGTCACAGCAGACCAGAGCCTATCCTGGAATCACTGGGCACCACACTGTGAAACTACACCCTGGATAGGGTGCCAGTCCATCAAAGGCTGGCCACACATTCACACACAGTCACTCACTAGGGGAAATTTATAGTGACCAATTAACCTGACAAGCAAGTCTTTGGACTGTGGGAGGAAACAAGCACATGGAAGAAATTCAACAGAACACAGGGAGAACATGCAAGCTCCACACAGGCTGAGTCTGATTCAAACCTGCCCCAAACAGCCCAGGAGCAGTAGTGGTACTTGCGGTGTCACTATGATGCTCATTCTAAAATTGTAAAGCCAAACTAAATTTTCTTCTATAGCCTGAATTTATTGAGCTTTTTTTCTATCTGATCACATGAACTGCAGACAATTTACATATAGATGGTAAACAGTACAATATCTTATAGTAAAATTTTAAGCCTTCTATTAAGTCACAGATTACAGACAGATAGTAGGTGTGCACGGTGTGTATTGTTTTCAAAGAATTACAGCAGGCAGTGGAAAGCTGTAAAGTTGAAAAAGGCTCCTGTTTTTTTCAGCCTATTGGCTTTGACTCTGACAGACAGATGCTAAGGACAGTCTGTGATGAAAAATATAAACTTAGGCCACCTGGAGGGTAACCCTCACCCTGGGTGCTGAAACCAGCTGTAGTGTTCCTGTCACAGAGACTAGACTCAGTGGCCTGCTGGTCCAGACTGGTAGTCACCTGCAGGGGGCGACACATACACACACAAAAAGCAGAGCTGTAACAATTTCATTAACCGCGATTTTACTGCTCACCTGGTGACACAGTGAACACCTCAGGAGATACAAATGGAGATAAAGCATTATTAGCTTCTAGAAGCACTTTGGGGGGCTGAAGATGAAGGGGCAGAGACTATGTTGAGGAACATCTCATTGTTAGCTCTAAACTCATAAACAAGGTAAGTTCACCTATTACATTTTTCCTCATTCTCACTCACTTTCATCAATCACTTGTCCTTGTCTAGGTCAGCCCATATTGTCTTTTTTACTACTCCTTTTTGTAGGTAAATATTTTTCAGAGCAGTGCCTTAGTGAACAGTATGAAAATGACTCTGGGCACATTATACTGAGATGTTCCCAGGGAGTGTGGTGATGCCATGTTCCATAAGCAGAACCTGGAGGCATCGTTTCCCTAGCTACACCCTGCACCTCCCACACAAACAGATAAAACGCCCATCCATGTTTAGCATTTACCACGTCCCTCATCTCTGACCAGTCCCAGTAACCCTCCCTAAGAATTCTGGGCGTCTCCCATTGTTAGGATCATATGTCTTTAAGATGAAAATACATCTTTTGTTTATTACCTGCCAACATATGTAAGAAAAAAATCACCAAGAAAGAAGAGCAGAGCAAGTCATTCAAATTCAAATGTACAAACACCATGAGGTACAGTATATTCTTCACATTGTCAAAAAAAGGGTAGAAACATAGCAGTGAGGAGAAGGGAGATTTTCTCTCTCTGCAGTTTCTCTGTCTCCATTCAAACTGCATTAAGTACTGGGATGGGAAAGGTGTTCAGAGACAAGACACAGGGGAGATAATAGCATTTTGGCTTTGAACACAAGGTAGATGATAAAGTCTTAATTTTCCAGGGAAATAAGTGAAACTTGGCAGCAAAATGTAATTTTCATTGACAAAAAGCAATAACTAATTTTTCAATGTAATAACACTAGTAAAACAATTATAATGCACAGACATAAGAGTTACTCGGGGAGACGCAGTCAGAGGTCAGAAATGAAGACAAATACTGCAATATAAAATACACTCATAAGGGAGCCAATAGATTCAGCAAAATATGCAGGCTGGGCAAGTCAAAAATAAACAGACATATAGAGTAGGGGAGCTTTTAAAAGAAAGTTTATATTTTTAAGAACCAAGTAGGAAGCAAACTACAAGGTATACAGTTTAATAAAATCCTCCTGGTTGCCATGCTTTTCAGAGCAAACTGTCTCAAGTCCTGATTCATTATTTAACAGGAACAACAGAACTGCTTCTGTTAAATCAGAGGCATCAGAGACAAGTGTCTTTATTGACTGACATATGTAAGAGACTTCAATGACTTACAGAGCATTAGACTGATCCTCCAACCTGTGATCATCTACCTTGCGCGCACACACACACACACACACACACACACACACACACACACACACACACACACACACTACCCAGGCCATTGCCTGGTGATTTACATCAATGCTTTCCTCTAATGAGCTCACACTGCTTGGTCCCTGTGCGGCTCCAAACAGGCCCCGAGCTCCTGGACTCGCGCCATTTCAATTTGTTTGTGCTTCACCCAGAGGGACCTGCATGCAGATGCACAACTTCCCTCACCTTGCAAAGCTCTCCCTCTGTACCTCATCTGTCTTACTACTTGACCGCCCCGATGTGGCGTGGCTTCATTCCCTCCATTTACTGTGCTCAGGAAAAGGTTTCTCTTTCTGTTTAGGGCTCAACTAAAAGAGCTTTCTTTCAGCTGCATGACAAATCATACATGCACCACAACGATGCCACCAATGAGTAATGTAAAAAAAAAAGTTTTTACTGGTGCTTTCTGGGATCCTATTTGTACAAGGTACACTTAACTGTGGCATAAGTGACTCAGGCCTCCTCTCCTGGTCTCCACGATGAACACAGTCGCACAGCAGTACACAGGCACTTTGACAGGTACTAGGTTGTAATTTAAGAGGTAGGACACTAGGAGCAAAGCTGGAGGGGAAAGCTTAGCTCACCTGGCTGGCAGGTGTCTGTCCTACCACAGCCTCATAGGGCGGGGGCAGCTCTGAGGGGTACAGTGTGCTGGGACTGTTGATGGGCACTCCATAGATGGCGCTGAATGGAGAGTGGGGAAAGTCCAGGTGTAGCCCCCTGACAAGTAGACATGTAATCACACAGACACACAATTACTACAACTTTTTCCACCACTAAGCCTGTAGCTGCACTATAACATGTATTTCAGGCATAAACCTATATGTAGTCTATATATAGCCAATATTTAAGGCAACTGAATGCAAAGAAATCTTGAAAATAAAGTCTATGAACCACAAGATTTGACAGTGGCTACACAGGGAATACCAAAGTGAGGCCTCAGAAAGATTCCCACACCACTGTGCAATTACTGAAGGCAAGGGGTCAGCCTGGGGGGATGATGCAGCATGGGGGCCCAGGGGAGGCAGGTGCTGCCGTACCTCTGTGTCTCCATTACTGGAGTGCAGGTGTATTCCGGGGGGTAGTAAGGTGGTGGTGGAATAGGAGGGACGAACTCATCAAAGTCCAGGGTCTGGTGCAGGATGGTGCCATGGGGGGTCATGCAGTCAGCGCTCAGGGCGCGTGACCTCTGAGGCATGAACTGAAACAGAGATTTCAGGGAATATTACAGATACAATGGCAGGTTTTTGCAGCTGGAAACCTGAAGCACCTGTTTGTTAACAAATCTGCTCAGGGCAATGTGCCTCCCCTGAAATGCTTCAGTATAAATGCTTCAGCTGTATAAACAGGTAAAAATGTTGTCACTTTGAACAAAACTGTCAACTATGAGGAGTGATAAAAGCATTTATAGACAATTAAGAAAATATAGACAATATGCAAATATGCAAAATTCCGGTTTAGTTCATATTCATTACAATTAAATAGGTTGAAATAAAAATCACTGACATCTTTCTTCAGCCATTAAAAAGAGAAAATAATGCAGTTGGTGATATTTTATTTAGACTGTCCCAGGATAGAAATATGAGTAAATGCACTAAATCCATTTTTACAGGAGGATGTTGAAGCGAAAAATTTTGACTAAAGAATTTATCTCAACCGTGAAAACAAAATCCAATCTTTTTGTGATGTTCATGGAGAACATACATGTAGGAATTTTATAATTAATCTCAAACAGTGTCACATCTCACAATATTTGCCTTCACCGTGCAAACTTGACATTCTATGCCTGACCTGTAGAATACATGTCTTGTTCAACAACCATTTACTGCTGAGTCATAGAATGCTGTTATACTGCTTAACTTTCAAAAATTCTGCTTACAGCACTAGTCAGAAGTTTGAGAACATCTGCCAAAATTCAACTAATTCCTGTTGCTTATGATTCAGCAGCAGGGTTAGAAGAGTTCTACATAAAAATACACTAAATTAATTATTTTATGCTTCACACTTTATTAAGGCAAAGGGCAGCTACTTTGTTAAATTTAAAGACTATTTTCAATGTTTTCATTTTCAAGTATATACAGGAACGCATGGTGTAAAATGTCAGTTGAGAAAAAGGACGGCTTTCTAGCCAATCTACTTAGAGTTTTTACTGGTATTGTATAACAAATTATTGCAAAAAAATAAAAATTGTTTACAAAAAAATTGACTAAAAAGTTTCAATCTTTTCATATTTACTTTTTTTCTTACTTCGTTTTTTTTTTTTAAAATTTTTTACTGGTTTGCTCCTTTCAGACCAGGAGGTAATATGTTATGTGACAGAATGAGCCTCGGTGGCCTGTAGTAGCTACTCTCCTGCATCAGTGCACTGCCACCTCCTCCAAACTCTCCAAGAGCAACTAATCCCCCTGAATTACATGGACTCCATCTACATTCAGCCTAATATTATTCAGGTCCAATAATCACGCACTCTGGCTTTTCACAATTTACAGCTCTGGACAATAAAATGGAGAATATCTGTAAGAGTCCAAAAATACACCTGTGCATTTATATTCCAGGAAATCTATTAGTATTGCAGTCATATGGTGGAGTAGTTTTATAAAGGAATATTTCAAGTTCGCCACTTTTCATTTTAAAAGTGAGTGTGTAGAGGTTACCCTGTCTGGTGCCAACTCCTTTGTAGGGCAGATGAAAAAATACTTTCTGCAATAAATGGCTGTGAAGGACATACAGTCTTTACACAACAGGACAGATTTCTCAGGTGACTGTGGCCATTTAGGCCTGGCAGACTGGGTCAGTGGTTCTTCTACTCTCAAAGAAGCAGGAGAGGTCATTGAAAATGAAGGATCTGCCTTTTACCAACAAACAGAAGGGAAGAAGAAACATACATTATTTTCTTGTTGCTTTCTGTGGTTTAGTTTTTTCTTTTTTAATTTTAATATGCACTGCAGTTTAAGCTTTCTGTGTCCTGGAATTGTATCCAGCTAGTTGCTTCCAAACCTTCCACAGTCCTCTGGTTGCCTCTCTTACTTAGTCTTATGCCCCATGAACGAAGTACGCTGGTCCAGCTGCTAACCATATCCCGGACACAGTGCTGGCACAGTGGGAAACAGTTGACAAGAATGTTGTGTCTTGCTGGTGGCATTCTGCCTGCACTCTACCTGAGCTCTGATCATCTGTTCAACATCCAGCAGGTGATCAGGTACAGCACTGTTACCTGGTGAGCCTCCACGAGCCCCTTCCATCCTGGTTTCTAGAGGAGAACACACAATATACTGGCCTATATTCCCTTTCCTCTAATGTGAGCTGCTGGTAGATTTGTAACGAAGCTGTCACAGGAGTTGACCAATGTTCTGTTGGACATTTTTGCTATGAAATTCTAAACCCCCACGCACCGTTTTAGGCCACTGCCGGCCACTTTGCAGCTCACAGAAGGGTCTAGATCAGGACGTAATCCTCACTCACCATCTGCAGTATGTCGGCGGACACCATCTGCATGCAGCACATGGCTGTGGCCAGCGCGCACACGATTGTGGAGAGCACATTGAGGGCGCACACACTGAAGAGCAGCTCCTGCAGGAGGTCGGAGAGGAAACACGCTGAGGGGGCGGCACAGACGGGGATCTCAGAGGATAGACCACGGCCAACCAGAGAGGAACTGGAGTGTTGCTCAGAAAAACACATTTAGAAGATAGCAAAGGAGGAACAGGATAAATTAACAATTTAGAAGGGTGGAAGAGATGAAGAAACAGGCACAAGAGGAAAGAGCCCAAGAGGAAGTAAAAGGAAGAGTAAAAACAATCAGAAAATGAGGCTGCACAATGTTCATTTCCTCCACAGTTGTTTATGTTCACTGAGCTCTTGCTTGATCAGTGATGCGGGACAGAAACACTAAACAGTGAGACTTTCCTACAGGGGGCACATAGTCTGCCACTAAAAAAATTATTCCAGTTAGAGTTAGCACCCTAGTGCTTGTCAGCTAAAGCCCATACTGCATAATCCATGTTCTAATCAATTACGAAAAAACTCCTCTGTTTATCTAAACAGAGATAGGCCATTCATCCAACGGGCGCTCTGCATGTTCAGTGGATGTAAGTGTCGAACATGGTACAGTATCATGTTGGTCACCACCACCACCATAATGAGTGTCTCCACACGGGTGGGCAGCTAAGAAGATGCCCAATTCACCAGTAGTCCATCTCATCACTTTGAGTGGCCACCCCCAAACACAGTATGAGAAACTGAGCTGACAACTTTCACAAAAAGTGTTTGATTCAAATTCAAGGTCAGTTTCTGAAATTTGATCCATCTGTTTTCTCTTGGCATCCTAGAGGCACTAACAAAGACATTGAGAATTCATATTCTGGAATGTTTCAAATCTACATATGCATTTTTTGTTATTTGTAGTCATTATGTCTGTTAAATCAGGCTCTTGTAATTTCAGAAATTTACTGCAATTGAACCGTGATGGTTTATAAAACCACCATACAAATATTAATGCTTATGCACTTTGGCAGGATTTAATGTCTCCATTAATCACTGTTTAAGAACGACTGCAAACCAGCCTAACACATCAAGCTCCTCGCTAGCCTCCCATATATTCTCATTGTACAATGAGACTACAGACTACAAATTTGCTTTCCTCTTTCTGTTTTATTGTAACTGTACAACAGGGAGCCCATTTTGCTGCTGCAGATTTGATACACGTGTCCTGCACGTGCTCTCCGGGGTGACCGACATTTACATACTGACACAGTAAATCACATCAAGGCCATCATGGCAATGATACGCCCAGGGAAGCTGTTCTCAGGCAGCACACTGAGGGCACAGATGCCCTTCTATCATACTTTTCTGGACATGGTATAAGGTCACTGAGAACCAAACCAATGCTAAGACTCAGACTTTCGGAAAATGGGTAATAATCAATTCTTTCTTTTTTCCTCAAGGGCACAAAATGAGAAATATTTCAAAGAAGTGATTGATATTGCCTTCAGGTTGTCTTGAAACAATCTCTTCCAGTCACGAGAAGCATAATTGCTGTGGTATTTTTTGTGGGTAGATGTCCAGATGCTACTGCAGTTCTTGTTCTGAGGTCTGGCACTATAATGCTTGTTAAAAGTAGTCAAAGCAAGGCAACGCCCCGGAGATGGTGGACAAATGAGCGAGGCGAGGAAAAGGAGCCCTTAGAAGGCCAGAAAAACAGGCTGGACAGGGTGTTATGTTTGTATGTTTTTGTGTATGTGTATATATTTGTGGTGATCCATTCTTGGAATATATCATTTTCCACTAACACAGAATTAAAAGGATCTCCCCACCCTTTGTGTTTACAGTATAACTGATTTGTTTCAATCAGCGTCTCTGCACTGGCTATCTTTCACCACTCTGCCCAGGAGGTTATGTGACGCTGCCAAGTGATGTGGAGTTTGGTGACACAAATTCACACACCTTGAGGTGCAGCCGGATGGTGTCACAGTCCCTCAGGGGGTTCAGCTTCAATGTCTCTCCCAGGTTGTTACAGCCGGAGCTCTGGTGCTGCAGTTCACAGCACTCACACACACCGTCACTGTCGAACTTAATCTGGCAGGGAGGAGAGGACACAGGGTACTGAGAACTACAGGTACAGACAGAAGGAGAGGGCGCAGGGCACTGTGAACTGCAGGTATGGACTAGAGAAGAGGACACGGGAAACTGAGAACTACAGGTATGGACCGGAGGAGAAGACGCTGGGCACTGAGAACTACAGGCACGGACCGGAGGAGAGGATGCGGGACAGTGAGAACTACAGGCACGGACCAGAGGAGAGGATGCAGGACAGTGAGAACTACAGGCACGGACCAGAGGAGAGGATGCAGGACAGTGACAACTACAGGAATGAACAAATGGAGAGGAGACACAACACTGGAAGCTACAGGGTAGTGGAAATTGTAAGTATGGGACGGAGGGAAGGAAAAAGCAATGTGAAAACCACCTGTGTGGGAAGGAGAAGTGACAATGAATATTACTATATTTAAAACAACAACAATTATTTTCAAAATTACGTGTTGATATGTTGATGTCCTGAAATGAATTAGTTTTGACTTGGCATACAGTATTACTCAGGGTTAGCTAATGGCTTCTTTAGTCTGCATTACGGTCAGACTCAAGAAAGCATAGAATACTGTGGAATGACCTTTGACTTCACAGACCGTATTGCTGTAGACTCATATTGGCAATTAAAAGATGACTTTTGTCAGAAAATAAACTAAAAATTTAAGCACGTTGTTGCAGACAGTTTCAGAAAAGAAATATATTGGTGAAATGTATCTATTTAATTTAAGGAATAGACACAAGTAACCACCCACCGCTAATAATCATGTTTCTTTCTCTCTCTCAGGTGAATACAAACAAAACCATTCAATAAAAACAGGAGTCAACGCAAGTAGTAATATACTTATATCCCAGTATTCAAGCTACCGGTTTCTGAGTTCCCGAGCACGAAATGTATATATGAATACCCGTCTCTATCTGAGTTGAGAAATCCTGGCATAAAGAGTTCTCTCAAAACTAAGTCAAAATCACATCAGAGAAATTTTCAAAATTCACGCGAGTGCAACTGTGAAGCTGTGTGGCAGCACTGTACCCAGCATCTGTGTTGTGACTCTGCCTGGTGTGGCCTGTGTTTAAATAGTTTTCACTTTCTTCATTTAGTTGATTTCTGTTTGGTTGGTAAGTACCCCAGTAACAATTCATTACAGTAACAACCAATTATAACTGGTACATTTTACTGTTTTTTCTATTTTATATTGTTCCGGACTGCATTTTCTTTGACTTCATATTGTTTTCATGACTTCATGACTTCATTTAAATTTGACTATTACATGTTCATGTTTCCTACTAATAAGGAAAGAAATGTAATGTATGATATTAAATAAAAAAAGTAAGTCCATAAAGACACACAAGCGCATATTAATTACCTCATTGACTGTTTGGTCATTGGGTCATTGGTATTCTTTATCACACTCATGTGATGTTTTGGAGAAATTAACTGGGGTTTCTCAGAAGAACCCAGAACAAATCATACCTTTCCTCATAAAAAATAATGGAAACTGCTTCCCGACATCCGAGTTTGTGATATTTGAGCAATTTCTAGGAACCAGGTACATTCCAAAAAGGGGTATGCCAGTACAACTTTTTATGCCCTTACTAGCATACCTTCTAAGAAACATTTAACATATATAAGACTACTCTTCGTTATGCTTGGTTTATGTTTACATTTATTTATGCAGCTGAGATTTTTCTTCAAAGCTGCTTACAATGATTTACCCATTTATTACAGTTGGACATTTTTAATGGAGAAATTCAGAGTAAGTACCCTTCTCAAAGCTACTACAGCAGGAGGAAGAACTTGATACTGAACAGATTGCAACACTAACCACTACACTACCTGCTGGACTTTCAGCACACAACACTACACCTTTACAGGACAATATGTGGTGACAGTGATCTAGGACTGAAACGATTCCTTGAGTAACTGGATTAATAAAAAAATCATCAGTGCAAATTTTCTGCCTCAAGGAATCCTCCTAATACCTACACAGGATTAATTTGTACTTTAGATTACATTTTTAATTTAATAATGCCACTTAAACAACAAAGATGCTGATTTTGGTAAAATGAAAGTATTTATTTTAAAGAGACAATTATCATATATTCATATATTTTCTATTGCTGTTAAGTAAAACATAATAATATTATTCTTATGCAATTAAGTGATTAATGGTCAGAATAATCAATAGTGTAGTTTATTAATAACATTATTAATAGTTGAGGCCCTACAGTGATGGTAATGGGGCTAAGGCAGGCATGACTAGCAGGCGCTCAGACTATTGAGGCAGCTGCACAGAGCCACTGGTAGTGAGTCCTTACTGGGCCAGCACATACTGCTTTTGACAGCTCAGAGATGCATTGTGTTTTGAGACTACCGAGGGGGACAACGTACGATGGTATTGCTTGACCCAGATAGAACAAAAGCAGGGCAGACACCTTGCAAGTAGGGCTTAATTGCGTTGGGGAAATTACCACATTAACACCGCAGCCATGGTGGGTTATGGTCTCCAAGGAGATGCATACCCTAGGAGGGTAACACAGAACTACCGTTAATCAAATATGCTAATATATTTCAGCCCGACACAGACAAAAACAAATTTGCGTGTCCCCTGTTTGGCACCATAGCTGGACATTGTCCCCTTTCACTGTGGTTTGGTTAATGCCTTGCAGAAGAAAACACCTCAGTGTAGTATTTGTCTGCACACTGTTAGGAATTATCAAGACTAGTAATTATAATAATACACCTATCTGAATGGTTATGCGCTTTCTCAGATATTTTGTTTGCTGTTTTTCATGTTCCCATGGCAACAAGCAATTATTTATTTTTTTGCTTAGCAGATGCTTTTATCCAAAGCATTTTATGTATTTCACATTTAATCCATTCATCCAGCTGGATGCTGTACCAAAGCAATTCATATAAACTATCTCCCTCAAACTTACAAGAGATGCTGCATGGTCTGGGATTCTGAGTACTTGATATACTTGGTCTAGCTGTCTGTCTCCAGAACTATTCATTTACCTGACAATCCCAGACAGAAAACCTTAAAATAAAGTATATGTGGTATAAAGAAATGCAGACATACTCTACTTTGGAACTAAGCAGTTTGGTAAAGGGGAGCCATGTGGTGTAACTGTACAAACTACACAGACCACCGCCCACCATGTCAGCAAGCTGTGGCCTCCACCCAGCCCTGCTGAAGGACAGGAGAGGAGAGAGGAAACCATGTGTGTTGTGCTGCACAAACTCTAAGTACTAGAATGTTTTTACACTGAACAATAATGAATGACACCAGGTATACCTGGCGCCTTACACATCCTGGGCTATGCATTTAGACAGTGGGTTCAAAACCAGCTCAGTCTGTGATGTTTGCATGTTCTCTCAGTGTTTCCTCCCAGAGGCACTACGTAGTGAATGATTGTAGGGATTTTAGTGTAAGTATTTCAAGCAGCCTTGGACAAGTGTCACTTGAATACTAGTTCATAATAAAGTAATAAAGTAATAATAATAAAGTGTCTGCTAAACGGATAAAGGAAAAAGGAAAAAGATACTGTTTCCAACCACGCCCCCCCCGGGGGGGGGGGTATGATAAAAGACATAATGAGCAAAGCTCCTGAAAAACTATATAAACTGTATAAATTATACTTTAACATTGACTCTACTTTGTCTAGCATTACTTGAACACTAGAGTAAATGAATAAAAGATAGCCAAAATATCATTTATTTATTCTTCCTCGTTTCATAGAATGGAGGCAAATTTATTTAAAATCACACTTATTTGTCCTATTTTTCACTATGACAATGTATAAAAGCTAAGTACACTACAAACATATAGCCTAAATAATTAGTATTATTGCACGATTTCATTACAGATGAGTGATATGCTATATGTGGTTTTAATATTCAGACCACTACACTGGGTCTTTCTTACTGTAATGGAGAGATCAGCGTGATCTCATGTGGTCCTCGGCAGCCGCCACTTCAGTGCGCTGCAACACCACCCTGTGCACTACCAGAGGAGGCAGCCGGGAGCAGGGCCAGGCTCCACACAAAGGAATCCCATCCCACAAAGCTGCAGCTCAGCATCAGACTGGCTGTAAAACTGATAAATCACACAAACCGCTGTCTGGGGGGATCCGTCTGTGTTCTGGGCCCGTGCTGCTGCCGCCTACCTAAATAGGCTCTTTAGGAATCCTGCGCCTATTGTGCACCATTGTTGTGGCACACAAACACACTGCTGCGCCATTTAGGAAGCAACATAACGCACTGTGATAATCCTGCTTTTGTCCATTTCTGTTCCATCAAAGACATTACAAAATTAATTTTTACTGCAAAAAAGGCTATTTGTACATGGCAGAAATTCTGGAAGCAAAAATATTTAGCTACAGTTTTTCATGATTTCAGGTGATCAGTAACTTAAGACATGGCTTGAACCTCTGCAGCCAAATTCAGTAGCAGAAGATCACGTCTCCCCTGAACCTCAGGGCCTGGCAAGTCTAAAATTTAACTCTCAACGGAGGAATAAACTGGCTGACTTTCACATCTCAACTTTTCCTGTCGTGCCAGACAAATGGAAAGACATTTCCCTTGACGCAAGCTGATTATGTTTGCCTTCGTAATTAAAACTTTGAAGCTGCATTGCGTCATAAAGCAAACCAATCGCACATGACTGCAATATCAATGAGGGAGCGGAGCGCTCAGCAGCCGTGTTTATTTTATCTAAGTACAACTGTTCTGCAGGCTAATCAGGTCTGTGTGAGAGCCTTCAAGGCGTGGTGTGTAAGAAAAGGGCCTTTTACTACACATGACTGAGCCTTTGCAGCACAGCACAACATGCATTTTAGGACCGGCGGATAATGCTTTTAGATATGAAATCTTGGAGAGCAGTGTATGGAAGACAGAGTCCCCATGATCTCTCACCAGCTGACAGGCTTCCAGAGAGTTGACCAGCTGGGCATTCTGGCAGGACAGGATGGATCCAGCCAGGTTGAGCATCACACACACGGCAGACAGCAACATGAAGAAGGTGATCTGTCAGGAGAGAGAACATCTGGGGTCAGAACACAAGGACCGGGGGGGTGGCAGGGGGTTAATGCACTCATTTTCATGCACGAGCAGGAGAGCAACAACAGGTCAACTCTGCGCCACCACTGTATTCTAAAACCATTCATTTAAAACTTGTCATTCAAGGAGTAGTCAAAGAAGGAGGTGCAGTACCTGTGGGAAAGGTACATAAATCTGAACTGCTCCAGAACAATATCCAGTTACAGAAAATTTAATTTTTTTGTGGAAAAATGTGACAGCTAAGCAATTAGCCTTTAACAGTAATAATAAAAAGCGATACACATATTAGCTGGCCACTCCAGGCTAGACCTCCTTTCTCTCCCATCCAGGGAATCCTACATGGTGGATGACTGATAGGCAGGTAGAGGAACAATCTTCCCCTAACTGCCTCCACCATCTCCCATCAGTGCTGGCTTCCTGGAGACCCACCCCTGTTCTGTCAGATAAAACTCCAACTGCTCTAATTTTCCTGATCTCTGCACAGCAGCCCCATCGCCACTGCATCACCATCAGTACCACTGGTATGGCCACCCTACCCCTCCCCTCTAAAGACCATTTTCTTTATTTCATAGCCGACAGTGCAGGGATATCAATCCTACTGAAGAAAATGCTGGGAACATTTCCGGTCCTTCAGATCACAGCTCCCATGTAATGGGAAGGGGTTGTAGTTGCCAGAGTCTGGAGTGCAGTGCTGTACATCATCACTGTACTTGCTGCATAGTACAATGATTCACTGCCATGGCCCTTCTCCTGGCAGGAACATTAACCCTGTGACACTGCGGCATGCATGGGAGCTGGGGGAGGACTCACTCTGACAGCAAGAGACGTTAGAAAGTGACGGAGGCATTGGAATAGAGATAAAGAAAAAGAGCAAAGGGGAAGAAGGAGAGTAAACTGCCTGGCAGATGCAGCAAACAGACAGCAAGATAAACAGTTATCTAAAAGCCCCCACAATGCAAAGATCTAAATTCCAATCTATGTGCTTTTAGAAATGAATGCAAGTAAAATAGAAGAATAGGGATTATTGTACAGCACTGTGGGGTTAATGTTGTACTACAATTATCCCTGTATTCCCTCAGCAGGACTCGCCCCCATTGTCAGCTGTGAAATAATAAAAAAGGCTGTTTAGTATCTCCATTTAATGCAAAACTGTCTCCTGGGACCTGGGACTGATACAGGGGGGAAACATACCAATCGCCACTCTGAAAATATAGAAATACACCAAAAACAAAGCAATTGTTTTTGTTTGTGTGTGTGTGTGTGTGTGTGTGTGTGTGTGTGTGTGTGTGTGTGTGCGCACCTCTTTGTTTGGTGTATAAACACATTCATTCTGGAAAACATGCAGTCCTGCCCTGACCGCAGCATCGCTACCCTGGAGGGAACCACGGTATGACAGTACGCACTCGAGCTTAACTAACAAATGCTACTTTGTATGAATATAATCAATCATTTGGAGAAGCGGGCAGCCAAGCTGTGTCATGTACACAAAATGTAGCACAACAATGACAGCGATAAGAGAAAGTAATTTTTATTTAACTGGTGCCAAAAATATATTACCATTTCTCAAAAAAAAAACAACATTAGACATGATGATGCTGATGGTACTGCACAACTCAAATGGCAGAAAATCAAAATGTACTTTTTCCCAGCACTGAAGTCAAATTTTACATTCTGGCAGAAATGCAGGGTGAACAACCTGCTCAGCGTGAATCTTCATGAAACAGACCTGATGGCTGGAAACAGGAGGCTGAAACAAACTCCAAACACCAATCCAAACCCAGTGCGGAGGACCACTTCAACAAGCTGCAGGACCACAGTGGCCACTGACCACTTGTGATTGAACAGTGCTGTGGGTAGCTGCAGTTGGATTAGAACGTGTCAAATTTTAATGACCAAATCAATGTCAAGATTTGAGAGTTGGAGAAGTAAAGCACTCAGGGAACCCTAAAAGGCTACAGCTTCTGAGCTTCATAACAGGAGAGTATGAAAAAATACACACCATATAACCTCTTTTAAAATGGTAATTGAAATGGAAGCATTATATAGGCTACAGGTTTACTGTGCTTCTCATAACTGAACAGGGGACTTGACCCCTATGTTGAAAATGTTTTACTCATAACTTACATGAAAATGCCCTTCTTCACTAATTCGCCCAAAAATACAAATAATTAAAATATTAAAACATGCAAGAACTTATTCCTGAACCCTTAATTAAATAATTTAATGCGGTATAATAATTTACTGTGCTTGACAGGTTTTTTGTATAGGTGTGTGTAATGTTGAAAATACAACAGTGATACATTGGGGGTACAGCAGTGAAGGGGTAGAGTGAGTACACCAGTGATGTGGGGCAGTGGGTACAGCAGAGATACGGTATACTGGGTACAGCAGTGAAGGGATATACTGGGTACAGCAGTACTGGGGTACACTGGGTATAGCGGAGATGGGGTATACTGGGTTTAGCAGTATTGGGGTACACTGGGTATAGTGGAGATGGGGTATACTGGGTTTAGCAGTATTGGAATATACTGGGTATAGTAGTATTCTGCAACACTGGATATAGCAGTGATGGGATATACTGGGTACAGCAGCGATGAGGTATACTGGGTTCAGCAGTGAATGGGTAGAGTGAGTATACCAGTAATGTGGTGCAGTGTATACAGCAGAAATAGGGTATATTGGGCATAGAAGTGATGGGGATACGCTGGGTATAGCAGTGTTGGTGTATACTGGATTCAGCAGTGCTGGGGTGCAATGGCTACAGCAGTGATGGTGTACAGAGGGTAGCAGTAATGGGATACACTGGCAGTAGCAATCACATTTACATGCAGGCACATACAGAAAGGAAAATGTTTCTATACCCAGCCAAGCATTCAGTCCCTGGCGCTGCCTCCCCGTCCATGCGAATGACGAGGATCGATCGCTGCGGCGCTCATGTTCCAAGGCTATCAGCCTGCTTTTATTATTCCAGACACTCGCTCTGGATCAACGTCACTTTCCGGTGAATAAAAACAACATGCGTTTATCCTTCAGTCAAATTCCAAACGCCTTTTCATTTTGCAAAATTACCTTGACAACAGGACCAGATGTGCTCACATCACACGATCAGAGGGCACAAATCAGCCAAAAGGGGGAAAGAAGCGGGGTGATGGAAACTATTCAATTTGGACAATTGTTAACTATTGTTTTGTGGCAAAAAAGATAATTAAAGGCAAAAGAAAATGTTTATATGTTTTAAACTGCAGTGATTAATGTGCTTGTTTGTTCTTCCGTTACTTGATGGAGAAAGAGCAATCCCCTGGGAAGCTTCTCACCACAGGACCTTGGTCCTTATGGGCTAGTCAGCCCTACTGGCTCCAGGCGGATGCGTTTTAATTACATCGGGCAATCAGATCGCTCCACTCCGCAGCAAGCCATTCATTTTAGCTGGGCAGCTATTTGCACGCCAAGGGCATGGGGACCATTCCACCCGAGTCCCAGTCGGGAGCTGTGGGTGTTCTCGACCGTCTGTCGCGTTTGTCTAATACAACCGTGAAAATGGCTGCCATTTTGTTCTTCTACATTTGCTGAAGGGAGACAAAAAAAATAGAGGAGATGGTGGCATCTGCAGCATTTAACCCCACCACTACACTCCAAAAGGCTGGGATGGAAGAAGGAGGTAAAGGGCGTACTCGGTCTAGCACACTATGCTTCCTGGATAGGCTCTGCTCCACCACAACCCGTAATTGAAAATGGTTGGGATACAAGAGTCAGAATGTTGTTATGTGTACTGGAAATGGGCAGAAATAGTAATAACTGATGCTGAAATTACAACTGTGGCAGCCTGGTGACACAGCAAGTAGCACTGGTGCCTTACAGTTCCTAGGTGAGGACTGGTTTTGTGTTTGTGTAGAATTTGTGTGTTCTCCCTCCATATTAGTTTCCTACCACAGTCCAAACACACATATGTTTCAGGGGAATTGGAGACTTTAAATTGCTCTTATTCGAGTAAGCGTGTGTAACATTGTTGTGCTGTAAAAATCTTGGAATGGTATTTATAACATTGTAAGCAGCTTTAGAGAAAAGTCACAGCTAAAATGAATACTGTAAATGTAAATTATAACTATGTTTGAAAACATATCAATAGCTGCATAAATATGTCTCTTTCAATGTGGCCTTTGATGTTGTAAATTAAACAAATCCTCAAGTGTGCCTGGATTAAATATTCCCTGCCTGTTTTTCACTGTGCAGTTCCTCAGTTGCTAGCTAGTTTCAATTGGGCCTGAGCTCTGTTCCTGCATGAGTTGACTATAAACTTTCCTGTTACAAGTAGTGCTCGCGCAATACTGAACAACACCCTGATTTTTTTTTGGTTTTAAACTAAATAACAAGAAAAAGGGCAAATAAGTAAATCATCAACCATTTATCCTGAGGAGGGTCACAGAGGTCCAGCACCTATCCTGGAAGCAGAGGGCACTAGGCTATGAAACAGCTCCTGAATGGGACACTAGTCCATCACAGCATGACCACACACATCCATATACACACTTTGACAGTTCAGAGTGACCAATTAACCTGAATCACATGTCTTTGCACTGTAGAAGGAAACCCACACAGACACAAGGAGAACATATAACCTCTACACAGATTGAGCTGGATTCAAACGCACGCCTGACCAGCTCAGACACTGTGAGGCAACAGCACTACTGGATCATGCCACCCTTAAGTAAATCATCTAGTTAAAATTTATTTAAGTAAATAATTGGATAAATACCAGTGCTCTGTGGCTATATACACTGCCAGTTATCACAAGAATTGTTTTAATGGTGAAGTTCCACCTCCTGATATTCATGCCAAAGCAATGGACCTTGTGGTGTCAGTTATGTAAAATACTGGTATAAATTGGTAATCTGCTACAATTTACAAAGGAATAAGAGAATCAAAAATTCAGATGATGTAGCAATAAGTATTTTAAAAATCCAAGTTCTTAAAGAGATGACCAGCTTTGGAAATGTACATTATAATAAACACCAATGCCCTGAGAAACTGATAGAATGGATAGCAGGGTCATTGTGCTCCTAGGAATCCTAATATAACCCCCATTTCAAACTTACTGCATTCATTTGTTGGGATAAAGGATATATATTGAGAATCTAGGACGGCTATACCGCAATGCACCCTGCCTGTGATCATAATGGATCTGTAAGGCCCAGCGGCACCAAAATTCTGGGAAAAGGAAACAAATGAAGTGACTGTGAGAAAATAACACCTCAAAATGGGAGCACACCGCCAAATACCATTTACCCCAACAAGGCAGTTCCCGTTTTTCTTAAAAATGGCCAGTGAGGCTATGCCACTGAAAAATACATAAGAGCGTCTTACAGTGCTCACCCCATTGCTCTTTCCCTTCAGTCATAGTCACACATCTACCAGCAAATAAACTACACTCAGTCAAAATGTTGCGTCCGACAGACAGGCAAGGAAAAACTTGAGAAACGGCACCAAGCTAAACCAAATGAAACGGAGGGAAAGCAGCCCGGTATGGGACAGGCAACCCATGCTGGATATACCTGATAGTAGAGAAGACTTTTTCTAGATCCTTGAGGACCTAGTACATACTCTCACTATTCACTCCCACCACCAGAGACCTAAGATTTACATTTTGTGGTATGGATGACACTCAGAAAGCTATGGTGGAAAAGGTTATACAGGAAAGAGCCTCTTCAAGGTAAAAAAGGAAGGCAACTATGCTCCCCGCAGCACCAAATTACTATTTAATGAGCAGCACCTCTGCGACAAGCATCATTTATTTTCAATTAGCTCCATCTGTAGAGTTCTAAGCAATGAATGTCCTTAAACAAATCCTGAAGTTTCTTCATTTTTTTCATTTTTTTTTCTGCAGTGGCCTACGAGGCTACCTCAGCATCCACGCAGGAGGACCTTAAAACAGTTATCTTCCATGAACATTTTTCTCTGGCTTTGGCCTTGTTTTAACTTGGCTTTCACTATACTTTTGCCCTTCACAGTAATGTATCCTTCAATATGGTCATTCTGTCTTTCTGGATTAAACTTTGTAATTCTCAGGAACTTCTCAAACAGTTTGGTTCAAAGGGTTAAGGAGAGATTTATCACAGCCTGGAACACTGGAGCCCTGGGCAAAAGCAGCCAGTTTGGTTAAGGTAGAGAGGAGCCCTTTCGTTCACGGTACTCTTCTCAATGCACCATCAAAGTTGGTTTATATTACTGTTCTACACATAACATACTAGGACAGCTCTTCACCGTGGTAAAATGGTATCAGTACTAGGGAACCTGGTCCAGCATTCTTCAAATGGTTGAAGGGAACAGTCCAGTAATTCACATGCATGCAATGTCACCCTCAAACAGTCATTGCGGAGTCTGTGAAATGCAAATGGCTACGATTTAACCCTCCATTTCTCCCTCCTGGGCTGCTAATGCTTTTGAAGGTCTTAAGCATCATTCCTAGCAGTCAAGGGGTATGAGTGAAGCCTCAAAAGATGCTTTGCCATTGTGTGCCACCTGGTTTTCAGTGGGTGAATATTCCTCAGCTATAATATTGTAACGTCGGGTAGAACTGTGGCTCCCATCTTGCTTTGCTGTGTAAATAGTTGGTTTGTCCAACCGTGGTAGGAAGTCCAGGGTTCGGCAACAACCCTGAGGCCACGTGGGTATGTACAGTGGTTCCGTGGGTGGGTGTGCTGTTAACCATATTGCGCAAGAATAAAGTTCGTGTTCCCACAACTCTGCTTTCTGAGCCCTCTATCCGTAACACCGCTGACATGGATTGTTAGATATATCTCTTTAGAGGTGTCTGTATACATAACCAGATGAACAGCAAGTCATCCCACCTTGAAATTATTACTTCTACTGAGTTTATACTGGTTGATACTTTCCTCTAGTGTTACTTAAATTTTATGTGTTTACTGTATACAGCTAAACATTGTTCAGGACAAATGTTAAGTGCTTTGCTTTAAAGGGTTTTGCTTCTGTGATGTGGATCTATCAGTCCATGTTGTAAAAAAACTGAAGCTTCATTTTTATAGAGGGTCACCGTTCTGAGTCCCCTTTAATAAATCCTCCAAGAATTTTCCACCAATCATAATTCACTACTGTAGCACACTGGTTACTGGTTTTAAGATTTAACACAAGCAACCTGAAAAGTGTATGTTATTGGTGAAAATCCCGAAGCAGCCATGAAAAATTAAAAATATCAAAAAGTAATGAGGGTGCACAGCTTCAGCGAAAACATTTTGTAGTTCCTTGCTGCAATGAACAGATAACATGACACCCCTCAAGACATTCTTAATGAAGGGAACCGTATAAAAAAAACTTAAAGACGACTGTGATGAAATGGGAGAGTCAGACAAATGTTTGTCTCTCCAGCATTTAAACATGTTTGAAATAATTCACTGATTTTTTTGATGTGGCAGAATCACCTTCATCTAAATGTTGTGCATAATTAAAACAAACAGAATACTTAAGAAAGCCTAGCTTCAGAAACCTGGCGCTTTTTAACAGTTGTAATATGCGGTGAGAAAGTTTTGCATGTTATAACTGCACTCGATCCTACTTTAGTATTGAAGTTCAGAACTGAATTTTAAACTCCACTTCTGGGTGGCATGGTGACTCAGTGAGTAGTGCTACTGCCTCACTGGGCTGTCTGAGCATAGGTTTGAATCGAGCTCAATTTGTGTGCAGTTTGTATGTTGTCTGCATGGGTTTCCTCCTGCAGTCCAGATACATGTATTTCAGGTTAATTGGTTACTATAAATTGTTTACTGTGTGTAGTTACTCTGCAATTTACTGGCATCCCATGCAGAGCGTAGTTTCATAGCCCAGCAGCAATAATTGCGTGATGTGTTGTATTTTCTACTCCAGATTGCTGTGACCCTGACCAGGATAAACCAAATAATGATGGAACTCCAAATTTTTTTTTTTTTAAAAAGTAAGGAATAACGGGAATGATCCAGAAACAAGAGCCATGAGGAAAAAAGACAGAAACGTAAGGAAGGAGGCAGAGACTTGAGGAAAGGAAGGGATGAAGAAAACAAATGAGACACAAAGCAGAACATAAAGATAAGTGGACAGATACAGGGAAAAAGACAAGAGTAGAGAAGAGGGAAGATGTCAGAGACAGAAAATAGGAAAGAGAGTGATGAGGTACAGTATGTTGAATTACACAAGGAAGGAGATAGAGGCACAGCAAAGTAGGGGTTGGGTGCTAAGACTAACACTTCACTGTAGGTGGTGGTGAGAGGCAGAAAAAACTGCAGTGTGATGGTGTGAGCCAGCAAGAGCTGTATGACCATCACGGCAAATCGACAGATTAAAACAGAGCTGTGGAGCTGGAGTGTAGCACCATACCCCCAAGCGCAATTCATTTCAAGGGACACAACCGAGCTTGAAGAGGTCAGTGCTATCAATTCTGAACGACTTCTCTACTCATATCCATGCACAATTGAGTCCCATTACAGAGGACACCATGACAAGTTTGGAACAATAACATACAATAGAGAGCTATCCCATAGGGTGAGGGGTTTGTAGCTGCCTGAAAATAAACCAAAAGAGAAGATGGAGAGAGTGTGAAAGGGAGGGAATATAAAAAGAAAACAGGGAACAGGCTATAGTCATGGAGAGCGCATAACAGCAAAATCATCTAACACTTGTGCTTTACCTGTACTTCAGAAATTAGTATTTTTGTCTTGCTGATCATTCCATTCAGTGGCGCTGGGCCTCAGTATATGGAGCTACTGTCAGTCCAGTGGACTCATTCAAGAAGCCTCTTCCCTGTGTTCTTCACTGTCCCACTACATGTTCTTCAGCAGCTGAAAAGTCATTGTAATGAACAAGGACAATGCTCCACAGTGGAGCAGATGGATTCCACAAGGCAGACCCACTACAGCTTGCTGGTCCTCCAGGATGCTGATTTATGGCTGAATGGTTGATAAATTTCCCTCTTCACTTGCAGTAAAAAGCATTCATTTAACCAGCAAGGTATTTCTAACTCTTTCCATATGGGCACTAAAAACCTTTTCCTTTGGTCACTGTTGGATATTAATAATAACAGCAAAATGGATGTAAGTCACAGTATAGCAACAAAGCATTGAGTTACTGAAGTGAATGGCACTCATTTGTGTTTATTAAAGTGAAACCTGATTATTTGGGAGAGAGGGAGAGAGACAGAGATGGAGGAGTATATCCATATGTGAGGCACAGCAACTGGCATTCCATACTTTATGTACCCATATGTCAGGCAAGGGATCCAAAAACAGATTATCAAGGCTAGGAAACATGTTCTTTACAAAGCATCTTCACAATCTGCCTGGTCACAGCCATCTTATTGATGATCCTTCTATTTTACATTGGTGCACAGCCTCTAAATAATATTAAGGAACATTATATCAGCAAAAAGAACAACTAACAGAAAATGTCTAACTAAAAGTGGCTGCCGCAGAAAATGTGCCATTCGACAGTCTGATTAGCACGTACTGTTTGGACACATCCATCTCTGGTATTTTTGTGAAATTCACGTGTCATATTAAAATCATGGCTGTAAGCTTTGTACTGTTTTTTTTTTTTTTTGCAAACAGCAATGCTACACGATAAACTCTTGCTATTGGGTAACCTGAGAGCAGAATATGATACACGAGGATGCAGAAGCCTTTCCAAAAAACACCTGAGTAGAGACTGTCATAAAATCCCTAATCCGGCATCGGATGGAAGTACGGATGGAAGTACGGCTCACATTCTAATTAATACGGAAACAGAGTCGCTGGTCCAAGGGGAAATAAGTCATGAGTCTTATCTGAGCCTGGAGGAAGGCTCTTTACGCCATGCTGCAGCACTAACTGTACCCTGACAACGCCCCCCTTGCTCAACCGTCTGCTGCAGACACAGTGCTCCAGAGCACACGGGGGAGATGTCCTTGAGCCAGTGGGAAAGAAAAAAACCCAAGATAATCCCTTCTTATACAGGGGTGCTAAGCTCGGGCCGTATTTCACGTCTCCGTTTTATTCCTGCATTAGCCCCTTGCAGGCAGCACTCAATCATACCAACCGCCTAACAAAATGGACTTTAAATTATTCTGTCTTTCCCAGCGTACGATATGCAGCAGACGTCACATTTCACATCCTTCCCCATGGCCTGCAACAGCACGTTGTCATGTCAGAATGATCAATAAAATGTCTCAGCCTCAAGAGGCAAGACAGGTGTTGGGCAGAGAGAGGACGAGAGAAGGACCTTCAGAGCTAGATGTGCAGAGCTAGATGATTTTTCTCGCATCATGTGCAGCAACATTAGATTTACAGCTGGAAAGCGTTTTAGGAAGATTGGGGCAAGCGCACCTATGGTCTTCGGCTGAAGTACTCTTGAACGGCTCTTGTTCTAATGCTTGCGCTAATCACAGGCTTTCATTATTCATAGAGTTTTATTTCTTGCAATGTCTGAAATGCCAAGAGAGCAATAAAATATTGATGCATCTGATGCAGGCTTGGGCAGCGTATCACAGCCAGGTTCTCTGATGTTTCTTCCTGTGGCACTGGCCTCCTTTTATGGGGTCAGCTGGAGGTGAAAGGTTCCAGGCCAGTAGTCACACAGCATTGTTAATTTCTCACTGACATTTGTCACCACATCTTTCCCACCTCCATTACCTTTCAAACACAGCTGTTATTTTAAGACTCATAAGCGTCCTATTTGTCAGTCAGGTCACTTTTTCTGAAATCACATTATGTGAAGACTGGGTTCAGAGCTATGTTTCACTGTTAAGCTGGCAAAGGGGGCTGAGGCTCTGAGGCAAAGCCACAGTTCAGAGATCATTCACATTTCAAGCTGAGCTGCATTAGAGCGGAGAGATTTGGTCCACGGCTTCACGTCTACACACAACCCAAACACAGGCTGGTCATGCAGGCTGCGGTCACACATGAGAACACAGGCGCCTGATTCCTGTCTTTATGAAAGCTTTTCCCAGATGCCTGCTACCCGGCCACCATGGCCCTGAAACAGGGCCGAACTTTCTCAGTTCAAAAGTCTATGACTGTGTCTCTATCCAGAAGCTTAGCAAAACAAAACAACAGTAGACAGATTGATTGAAAAACAAACAAGAAAATAATCTTAATTGTTTTTTCATAAACTTATCATGCCTGGGGAAATGATATGCAAAAAATAAAATGATTTTGTAATATTAGGTATAATAAGTAAAACATAACACATAGTATAAAGCATTTCATTCTCACATTTATGATGAAAATCAAACATCAGGTTACTGAATTGCCTTTTAGTGGTTTTATGTGTGAGTGAATTAGTGTTTGTGATGGCCCAGCGATGGTCTAGGACAGTCACACACAGGTGTACTACGCTTTGTGCCTTGTGCTTCTAAGACGAACTGCACAAGCATGAATGAATGAATGCTTGAATGAATTCAATGCTCCTTTGCTGTTATGAGGAGAAAGTGTTCCTCATGAGTACAGTTACAAAGTTTTTTGTTTGATCTACAACACCTGATGGGTTCACTGCCCAGAAGTTTTTCATCAAGCACAACTGATCGGGAATATCCAGCTCATGGACCTGAAGGGCTCAGTTTTGGAGGTTCTTTGGCTCTACTTACACCACAAAGAGCTCAGAGAGGGAAATAAAATGGCTCATTCACAGATAGTCATAGAAGTTCAACCAAATTGTTCTTTCCCCAGCTAGGAGGTGACCTTCTTGAACATAAAGGAAGTTACCTTCCTTTAGACTACAGCAAAGCTGAGGATCTGCAGTTATCCAAAGATGCTGACTCTGTCCTCGATTCCATACTCCACTTCTCTTGTCCAACCATTTTAATCATTGTGCAAAGAATTCATATAATAATTTTGTCAGTACTTTGTCAGTAAATCATGGAATCAGTCATGAAAAACATTAAGAGAATCCAGCTGCTGTGACTGAGATGTAAAAAAAACAGAACATGACCTCCTCTTAGGTTTCTGGAAGTTGTAACCTGTAAACAACACACATGAAACTATTACCACATCCATTAGTTGAATCCATTACACGGTTTTCATGTATGGGGTCACACCACTCACCTCAGTTCAATTTACACCATCTGTGGCCAAAATAAGTAGTTGGACACCGTACTAAAACCGCACAGGGATAATACAACATGTGTGTGCGAATGAAGTCTTTCTTCTTCCAGAGTAAACATACCTTCTGACAGGAAGGTAAATGTTTACTGTATTTCTGTAATATACTAGATGCAGACCTCATTCCCAACATAAGACATCTGGCACTCCCGGCTAGTGTTTCTGCAGGATTTGCCCTAACTTTCTTATGTTTATGACCAGCGTTGTCCCTCTCAAGCATGTATGACACATGTGACACAACGTAGGGACAGCACAGGAGAGGTCATCCCTTTTCTCGGACAACTCAGGACTTCCCAGAAACTTCCCAGAGAAAAAAAACAGAGTAAAAACATTGACGGACACAGTACAAGTGTCTGGAAGGCTTTTATTTGGACTGCTGAATATTTTATTGCTGTTTCATCCTTGATTCTTTGTTAAATGTTTGATGGCAGTATACAGCTTATCTGGGTTTCACTGTATTTCATTATTTAATGATCTGGATCTCCTCATTGACACTGAGTGCTTCCTAGTCTCAAGATTTCTACTTATTGTACTGATGAGAATTTACTTGTAGTATTATATTTCTGACCAGCATTTTTCTAGTTTTTTTCTCCTTGTCAGCATCTAGATCAACATACAAGTTGACAAAAAATAACTCAAGAAGCCTAAGTTCCCAAATTCTTCTGGTTGACTTTCAGAGTCCACTTAAATGTTAATTTGAAAGACCTATTTATATCGCATTTCTTTTTAAAGACATTAAAATGCACATATTTTAATACGATATGTTTACAAATACTATATATATTTATTCCACTGAAACTACTTCATAAAATACATACGCTGCATTGTCACCTGTATATTCTTAAACATGTAACAGTAAGACACAAAACCTCTACGTCCGCAAGAGGTCTACATACTTTAGTTGCTACACATTCAAAGTCCTCTTTAAGACATATCTCACCGTTTAGTTATTTATTTTCACCTACAGACAGGATGACACGTGTTAAATGTTCCCAAGAACAAACTACACATCTGTAAGTGTGTAAATCCTGAGCTGCAGGGAATGCCGCCTGTCCCCCTGACTGCTGACTTCAATATGTTCTTTTCTCCCACTCGGCTGATTACATCGCTGTAACGCCTTGGCTGTAATAAAAGCTGTCACTTTGCACCAGCCACCCACCCACGTCTGTCCTCTGCCACTCAGCCGAGTCAGACTGAGAGAAGCCGGGTCTTAGAAACCAAACAAACAGACCCACAGGTCTGGCCTTGGTGTGCAACCCACATCCAGCAGCCCTCTACCAGCTGCAGGTGAGAAAAACTCCCAGGAGGAGAGCACAAATGGGCACCTCACAGAGCACGTCCAGGGATAAGCTATCATCACACTGATCCGCAAGACAAAGTTCCCACAGGAAATCATGCTTTCTGTGATCACTGTGCCAAGTTGCTCAAATGGAGGGGTGGGCTGAAATGAAACACCTACTCTTTTTGTAGGATCTGCCAGTTCTGCTGGACTTCTCCTACTTTCCATTTACCTTCCTGGACAATCGGATCCTCATACACCCTCCTCTGTGCATGAATGCTGTCTGCTCTTGTTGCATTTAATTTCTCCCCAGTCCCTCTGGGATGCCTTATCGCAGGGACATTTGCCAAGGGGGAAAGGAACAAAAACAAACCATCTTCAATAAAGCACACCCACTTAATCAAGTTTAAATTCATTGCGGCTTGTTGGCGAAACAGCAGGGCGGAGAGTTATCTGCCACCAAGCCCATAGACGAGTGCACAGAGGAGCCGATGTTCTTTTACACACACACAAAGGAAATGAGCGATATCCTGATAGTTCCAGTGGAAACTTCATGTCACATCACATTTCATTGTGCAAAAGAGAGATGTGATTTAATCTGCTATACAATTCCGCATGGCACTGTAACTGAAGCCGAACAGGAGATAGCTGATGACTTCCTTTATCCCGATAAAGAAGGGTCCACATCTCAATGCTGAAAAAAATCACCAGTATGAAGCAGCGATTAAGGCTCACACCATCAACCTGGGCATCACAAAGTGATTTCTCAAACAGCAGGCTACAGTACACATCACAGCCCTCATTTAGAGGCAAACCTTGAGCCAGATGCACAACAACAGTAGAAGACCACACTGGGTTCCATTCCTGTCAGGCAAGAACAGGAAGCTAAGGCTACAATGTGCACTGGCTGACTGGAACTGGACAGTGGAAGATTAGAAAAATGTTGCCCAGTGTCAATAGTTCAGGCTGGTGGTGTTGGTGTAATGGTGTGGGGAATGTTTTCTTGGCACACTAATACCAGTCAAGCGTTGTTTGAATGTCACAGCCTATTTGAGTTTTGTTGCTGACCATGTGCATTCTTTTATGGCCACAATTTACCCATATTCTAATGGCTACTTCCAGCATAATAATGCGCCATGTCACAAAGCATAAGCCATCTCAAACTGGTTCCATGAACATGACAATGAGTTCCCTGTATTTCAGTGGCCTCCCCAGTCATCAGATCTGAATCGAACAGACCACCTTTGGGATGTGGTAAAACGGCAGAGAGGCAGCATGAATGCAGAACTGACAAATCTGCAACGACTTGATTCAATCATGTCAACGTGGGCCAGAATCTCTAAAGAATGTTTCCAGCTCCTTGATGAATGCATGCCACAAAGAATTCACACTGTCCTGAGAGCAAAGAGGTATCCAGTATTAGAATGGTGTTCCCAATAAAGTTGCCAGTGAGTGTATGTAGATATACTGCATGTGATTGACAGCTGGGTGTGGCCAGGGGTTTGAATCATTCTACCTTTATGAAAATCTAATTTAACAAAATCAGTTTTGAGAGGGATGGAATGCAAATGACCATTTCTCGAGATGCAGGAACCTACTGGCAGCTTAGGGAAGCCACTTGCTCAAGGTGAAGCAGTAAAAGTTCTGGTGGACAGCTAAATGATTTGTAAAGCCACAGGCCGCAAAGCTGAGAGAACAGCAGCTCAGTTATGAATAGGTAATTTCTCACTAAGCACCATAGGGGAAAAGTCTGCACCCTACCAAAGTGGCCAGTCTTCAGCACTCCGAGGGCTAACCACAGTCCTTTCTCGATTGACACGGCAGCCTTGTCATCTCCCAATATAGAAGCTGATTAACTTTGTAGCCCTATGGCTTTTTCATTTCAGATGTCTTCCTTCTAAAAGTCACTTAAGAAGTGAGAGAGGAGGGGACAGTTGCAGAACCAATCTATGAGCACCATTAGACAGGCCTAACTCCTACATGTTCAAGTGAATAGATGAATGGCATACAATAAACAAATTTTATTAAAATAAAGTAATACCTTTCAATAATATGATAAGTGAATCTCTGAAGGGAGATTCAGAAATGTGAGGCATCAAATAAATGTGGTCTTGCAGTATTTTTTAGTTGGCCTTTCAATTGTGAAAAGAAGATGGAAAAAAACATTTTCATTTGCTCGTTTTTTTGTTTAGTCGTGTAGGAAATGAACCGATTATTACAAACAAAATATGACAAATATACAGTAATAGATAATATTAATACTAATACTAATAGAAAAATAACACCATTAATGATCAGCTTTGTCCTGTTGGCAACATTACAAAAGAAGAGCTCCCAGCTCAGGAGACTACACTGTGGGAACATAAGCTTTGTTTCACTGTGACGTTTAAACTCCATCACTTGTGGACCACAACAATATGACCACGCCAAAGCTCTCAAACATTTTTATATTTCTGTTTTTTATATTGTTTTTTGCTAATCTTCATGATGGGCACCAATAATTTTGGAGGCCACAGTATGTTTCCTCTGGTATATCCTTTATTATTCCTACTCAGCACCAGGTACATGTTCATCATTCTTGGATCCCAGATTGGGGGCTTTCCTTCAAGCAGAGCACCGCAAGCAACCATCTGAAAGGCAAACTGAAGACCACTTTACACACCTCGCATAACTGTATGTTAGTGCTGCTTTGGTGGACAGGACTGACAGAAGCACCTAATTCTTGCAAGAATGGGACTCAAACACAAATAGTCTGTTTAGTTTGAAAAATTTTTCCATGCAATAAACAGAGACATCAGCTAAGACACAAAATCACTGTTCTGCAAAAACACAAAAACACAAAAAACATTAATTAATGCACTATCAATAATGGTTTGTCCATCACTGTGGTCTGGACCACATCCCAAAATCATAGGGAGCTTGGCTACTAAGGGTCCACCCATGATTCTCTGAAATATTTATATATTGTTTGCTTTTATTTTCTGCTTTTAATTACTGATTGAATTATGTTCTCTAAGGGTATAACACCCCCAGGCCCCCTGCTGGGAAGCTTTTGACAGAACTCACAGATACAGCCAGCAGTTAGCTACTTCTAGTAGTAATTAGCTGATTCATTGTGGCACCTTGGCCTTCATGCGGGGACCCTCACTGTGAGAGCCGGGCTGGTCAAAGGGGGCACGGCCACCAGTCATGGTGTGACATGTAATGAGGGCATGAGGGCGTTGAGAAAAAAAATATAATTATTTGGGTGCTTTACCACCCATTGTAACGTAGCTGGCTGGCTTTGTATGTTTCTCTCTGAAATGCAGAGTATAACCCAAGTAAAATATGGCTCTGAACAAAAGGACCCAATCATAGTCCTGCTCTCCTGGATTTTAAATTCCAGTTCAGTGCTGGTGATAGCAAGAAATACATTTGGATCATGACACAATTCAAATCACAGCTCTTATTCACCCTATTTCACCTTCATGTTGGTCACACAACCATGAACTGTTTCTGACTAGATACACAGCTAGAGTATCTTATGGCCAAGATGCTTCTTTGAGTTTGTTTACATTTTTGAACATATCCCAATTTTTTCTTTCCCCTCTGTTCAAGCAAGAGTATACATCAATTGTTATGAAGATATTAAACTGATAGCAGTTATACAAACTACCTGTAAAGGCTCTGTAATAAATTTTCCAGGATCTGAGAATGCTGGAGAATCGTTCTTTTGAGCATGAAAGCAGTATTCTCCATGTGCTTGTACAGTCGACTACTGTATTTTGTTAGACCACCTGCTTTTGAATCAGTATTGTATAAGAACCAACAAACCAGAACCAACAAAATGAGGGAGGCATGCTAGAGGGCAACAGCATACACCTCAAACTCTACAAAACTAGCAGCCGGCTTAAGTCTGCTTTCCCTAACACATCAAGGCTTTTTACCAAATTCTGCACATATCTCCTGTATATCATCTGCAGGATCTGCCTAAATTTACAATACACTACACAGCTTCTTGCCTAGGCTATGGTGACATCTCACCTGGTCTATTGCATTTCCATTCTATCTGGTCTCCTGACCTCGGTTATTAAATATCTCCAGCTGTTCCAGAATGCTGTGGCAAAAGTTGCGCTTGGCCTGCCAAAGCCTTTCCATGTATCTTCCCTCCTTGTGTTGTACCACTGGCTTTCTGCAGCAACTATATAAAGTTGAAGATGCAAAGGATCTGCAGTGTTTCATCATCACCTAAACACCAGCAAGAGTGCTTGTGCTCCTTTGCTGTTGAATGTTTGATGGTCTCACTCACAATAGGTCCAAATTCAAAACTCCTTAAGTTCTTGGTCCCTCTTTCCTTCAGAAACTGCTGAATTGCAACCAACATTCAAGAAGGGTCTCAAATCATCTCTTTTAGACCCACTTCTCTCCAGATCTCAAACAGGTATGTTTATTCTGAATTTTATATTGCTTTGGAAAAGAGTATTTGCTAAAGGAAAATGCATCAAGCTGAGCCTTAGCTATGCCCATCACTGATCTTCAGGCCATTAACCAGGAGCAGGGGGTAGTTCCATTCTGGAAAAATTGATGCTTTGTGACCTTTTGGGGAATTCATGATAGGATACAGAAATGGTTTGTCTTTGTATCATTCTGTGCACATCTTTGGACCTTGGAAGGAAATCAAGATACCTGGAGCAAGCCAGGGAGGAAAACATACAATGTCTGTAAAAGACAGAGCCAGATTTGAACCCCCTGCAGATTTTACAGCAAAAATGACAGGGAAAGAACTGTGAGGCACCAGTTCTATCTCCAGAGCAACTTGTTTTCAACACCCTGTCAGCCGGTATCTTTTCAAGTACCTCTGAATTAGAGAAATATGCTCCTCCTGCTGATAAGAGCTGTTTTAGAATTTATAGAGCACACACATCTCCCAGGTGAAGGGGGGTGGCTTCGGGTCCCCATGATAGAGCAGATGGGTGGTTGGGTATGTGCACATTATTGGTAGTAGGTGACTGGCACTGTCCAGAGTGGATCAGGAGGACATTTTAGTTGTTCATAAAGGCATTAGAGCTCAGCAGCAGGATGAAGGAGCAGAGCAACTCTCCATAAGCTCTACTTCATGCTTACAATGAGATGCTCTAAGGCTCAAAACCTGCTGTAAACACAGCAGCCCCAGACAACAGTCTAAATATTTAGCTGCGGCTCATTATATCCATAGCTGACTTAGTGCCGTTGGCGGGTGCTGTTTAGAAATTAAATAGTTTAAAGAACTGAAGCCCAACACTTAAACACGTGTGAACAGAGAGCTACTGCTTTGTGAGTCAGCAACCAATTAGTGTTGTGTGCCTATGCAGTTGTAAAGAACTCCATCGCACTTTCTAGAGCCTCTGTGAGAGCAGAACAATCGCCTTTCTTTCAGGCTATGTTAATGACACGTCGATACAAAACATGTCAGATTATCTTCTCCTGTCAGTATGCCTCTGTAGGGCAGAAGTAATGTTACTGACACAAGGAAAACCAACCTCTTTCTCTGGCTGGGATGCAAGACATGTAACTCTAAAAAAGTAAACAGAGGGCATGAAGCAGACTTGATAGAGGAGATGTGCCCTGAAAGTAGAGCGGTCATTGATCAGGCCAGCGTTTGCCGTGATGCAGTCGCACTCTCTGCTTTTTTAAAGCAGACGCTTCATCTTAAATCAGCGTTGAGCATTAACTAAGATCAATTGGAGCTATTAGGAGCAGAGCGGATAGCTAAATATTTCATGGAAAGAGTTTAAACTGGGGGAATGATTTATGGGCACTGAGACTCTTTCAGACATCAGCGCACCCGGCAAAAATCAGCAAGCCCTGCTGGTCAGCGCCGTGGGGCTGTAATCACTCATTAGATATTCAACACTGTAGCTTTTCACCGGAGAATGAGATATTTCATCCCGTGGTACTCGTATCAAACTTCAATAGAATAAAATCTCAGTGAAGAAAAATACCAATCATCGACGCATCTTTCCTTCCTTTGCTACAATTTTTTCATCTTTTTTCCCTCAAAGACACACACACACACACACACACACACACACACACACACACACACTTCTTAAGACCCCTTCTGGCTGTGTGGAAACCCACAGTCTATCAGAAGCAGGGCCTTTTGGGTTTTCCAGCATTCTGAATGATCGGACTGAAGACACAAACTGACTGAAGGTGTGTTGTGTTATGCATACATTAAAAAAATTCACTATCAGCATTTGTTTTGTCACAGTGCCTTCAGAGACTCTCACACTGGCTTTGTACATCTTTGTATGATTTTCCCAGGAAAATTTTCACAGGCTTTTTTTCTTCTGGAAAACTGCATAAAGAATCACCAAGGTATTCTTCCATATTCTCCACTGGAACACCTCAGACACATGCCTTTAAGTCTGTCACATCGTATTCCAGTCTTTCTGTCTCGGCAGTGACTAGAGGTTGGGAGGTGGCTTCCTTGAACCTCACAGAACTCACATCTGCAGCCAGCCCCTCTCTGTGTCTGTCTCCCAGGTGTCAAGCAAGCTATGAATGATTGAGCTGCAGTAAAAATCAACCCCAAGGGACACCCACTTCCCCCCTCACTCCTGTAGTTTGATCAACTCCCTCCACCCACCCCCATTGCTGACATGAAGAACGGGACTAATTCATTAGCCTTTGTTTCTACTCGCAGCAGACACTGGCAGACATCCATGTGCTATCAGCCTTCTGTGGTGCAGCATTGTTCATAAAGAGAGAATGGGTGCCATCTCAGCAATGAGCTCCTCTCATTTCACGGTAAGAGCACTTCAAAAGCAGACACTCCAGCTGCTACATAAAAAGGTTATGACAGCAACATTTTGTCGCACATTCACTCATAAGGTAACTCTATCTACCATGGGGCAGCAGGTAGCCTAATAGTTAGCCTTGTCGTGTTACAATCAAAGGACTTCAAATCCACTGTGCAAATCCCGACTCCTGCTATAGCAGCCCTGTGCAAAGTGCTTAAATAGCACAGGAAATATTACCTACCTATTTAAAAATGGGTGAATCATTGTACGCTGTTTGTATATAAAAATAACATTACAAGTTGCTTTGGAGAAAAGCAAGTTAATAATAATAATAGTAGGCTATATTTTCACCACAGGGTCTCTGTAGGATGATCAAGAAGTCTCCTTATGAAATAATTATAGCCAGGAAACCCCGATATTCTGTTCTCGACACTATAGAACTGACTCTTCTAATCAGTCTTAAAGAAGGATAATACTCATTATAAACCGATGGGAGAAACAGATTACAGCTACAGATACAACTAGGACAAACTAGCATCGATGTATCAGTGGAGGTAGGGTGTACAGGAAAAGTCACTTTGACAGATGTCTTTGTACAGGTCAGTGGTAGACAGGCTGGATGTTTGCTCAAGGCACGAAAGGCTTTGACTACTTTTTCACAGAGAGAACACTGGAACAAGTGAAAATTCAAACAGTTGCATCTGGAAACCCTCTTATTCAGGACACCAAGAAACAACTGACCTGGAGGAGCTGTTCCAAACAACAGATCAACATCACTTACCACCAAGGACAGGGGCCTCTTCCAGGACACCACCCCAATCAACCCAGACAGCAGCACCTAAGAGGAGATGAGCGCACAGGTAAGTCGACAGTGAAGAGAGGAGGTGACAAGAAGAGCCCTGGGGGATTCGGCAGTAATCATCATGGATGTCACATCTGATTTGACCTCAATGGATTTGACAATGTTTATGCTCAGAAGATAAAGTGCATAAGTAGTAACTTGTGCTGTCATCTCCTACAGGTCACCAAGTCGACAGTCCTGCAAACACTTGACTGAATTCCAACCAGTACAGATGGAATGAAGACCTCATTGTCATCTGTTTCTGTGTACAGCACAAAAATGAAAAGGCCTTATTGAAAGATATTGCAATAAAACACTTGAGTGATCAGGAAAATCGATGTGAGTAAGAATATGTGAATTTATGACTAGTGTTCCCATGCAATCACAATAAAATAAAGCCGATACACTACTGGCATTCTGATCAGTCTGATCAGTTTGATTTAGATGATAAAATAATTCTTGTGTTTGCGTCCTGGTCTGAAGCCCTGACACCAGACACATGGAAACAATGGAGATCGTCCTGCATTCTGTTTCTAGACACACTGAAATAGAGAGTAAACTGCTCCAAATGGGTTAAAAAGCAAAAACACCAAGCAGAAAAATCCCCAAAACTCCAGAGATGATATTCTGTTCAACATTCAGCATTTCTCTGGGCATTTTCCAGTCTGTTGTTACAGGATGTTACAGTCTGGCCTCCTGTCTACTCACTGTACTATGAGAAACTGAAATAACATGCAGAAGCTTGTTTTTGTTAGACTGTCTTGTTGCACCAACTGGAACCCAATGTGTCACACTGCAAATTCTCAACAATAGTGAGATTATATAACCTATATCACTATGCTGCTCTCAGAGAAGACGCTTTACTCCACACACTTTGTGTCCCCCATTTGTTTGGTTTCTGTGTCACCTGGGAGGAAGGAGGTGGTCAGACCTCTTCCTATTTGCTCTTATGAATTATTGATTGAGTGTGCAGTTCTTCTTCAGAGAACACGGAGGCTGTTGGCGCTCTCACTCATGCATGCCACCAAGGAGTCGGCATCCTGTTCTCTGCCAATGCTCTCTGCTCTGCGTTCTGTCCAACATGATGCACTGTACACCAGCCGAGCCATCGGTTCAACTGCAGGAAGACAGCCTACACACCCTCATGCTACACACTGTAGTGTTAATTCTCAAACCACCAATACTATGTAAACTGAGAACTCAGTATAAATAAATCACAGGAACTTAAAGAGCTGTCTGGAAAACATGAGAGCCAGTTCCCCTGCTTGTGTGAAGCGCTGCAGGAGCTCACAAGTTTTTTATCCCACACATTTGGTTTTCCATCCACAAATCCTGGATGCTGGCAGTCCCAGTACCTTGGGTTGCCATATGCAGGGACTTGGTATGCTTGCAGTGGGGGACAAACTGTCAATGACACGTGTTAAGCTGGTGAATCACCACTATCCACGGAGCCCTAGGGGACCGACTAGAAACTATACAGTTTGCTGACTTCCCTACACACAAACTCCTCAGAGACCCAAAAATGTCTGGGGGTGTCAGAAAAACCTCAAGAAGTGCCCTGGGCACATCACCAGGCCAAGACTGACAAAGACCCTTGCGCTAAAATGAGCCAATAGGCCACAAGCAGCACAGTGGTTGCAGTCCATAGACATGTACACTGTAAGCTGGCACTTCAAATCCCAGGAGGAACTCTGCAGTATTAAATATGTACATCATCTTATTTATGCACTAATAAAATATATGCTTGTATAAATGGGAATAATTGTCATTTCATTTCTATGAGTATTAGCTCAACATAACAATTGTACATTTTCTGAATCAGCAGATGGATGGGAGATGGAATCTCTGTAAGCTTTCTCTAAAATATTACAACTTTTTAACTATATTACAAACAAGCCCTTCCACTCCAACAAAGTACAAACACTGCAGAGCAGCAAGCGAACACATTAACGCTTACACAGATGCAGCGATTCAGCACTGAAAGATTAGAACAATTAATTTCTTGGCTCTACGGAGGTACTGCAACTAAGATTAAACTTTGTTTGAAATGAGTAATATGATTTAATAGTGTAATGTCTTCAGCTGGAAGAAGGACATGGTCCATCTGAGGCAAACACCTGTTCAAGATCAGTTGCTGAGCTGAGACGCACTGCAAGTCTCAGGAAATGCCATGTTGGATCATGGAAATGCATTTTTTTCCCCACACAAACATTTCCCCACAGATACATTTTACAAGCACATACAGAGAATACAAATACACTGCCTTGCAAAAGTATTCAGACACATATCAAAATCACACATTTGACTGGATAATAAAAAATTTCGTGATGCAAACCCAATGTTGGCATACAAATTCATTTCGAGTATTATTTTGAATTAAAACATCGCATGGGAAGAAATAGCAAAGCATCACTTTGTTATTCAGTAAAATGTGTGATTTTTGTCAGGTGTCTTTTCCAAGGCCCTGTAAATGCCCACAAGTTTAATTTTTTGCTCTGGAAAGCATGAAAAACATCACGCTCAGACTTCCATAGATCCCTGAAAGTGTACAGTTCAGTTTTTCCTGAAAACCCACTATACATCTGGAAGCAAGGAGCAGCCCGGGGGAGGGATTATCTTCTGGAGTTTAACAAATCTCACAGGAGCAGCTTAGAGGCGTGGATGCACTGTAAATACACCACACATTACAGTGTGCAGATCGCTTCTTGAAAACGGCACTAGTCCAACTTACCCTGTCTAACTTGCGAAGTTAAAAGGCACATTTTGTTAGTGTCCTAAATCAAATAGGACTCACCTACCTTGGTGTGACCGGTCAGGACACTGTGCAGTGCGTGTCAGATAAGGACAGGAGATGAGTGGCTGCAAGTCCGCATCCAGTCTCAGAAGGCTTTGTTTCTACAGCCACCCTGAGACGCAATGTGTGTCGGGAGAAGAAGGGGTCACTGTAAAAGCACTGAGCTCTGACTAGCCCTCTGATTCGTAACCTCCCCAGTGAACAAATCACAGTTTTCGTAGAGTGTGAGATTTAAAGCATGGTAATCACCACCAGAGGTTACACATCCACTCGGGCTAAAACACCCACAATGCAACACATAAAAATATTTGTGTACACATTACAATGTCATCAAAACATAAGGGAGACACAATCCTACAACATCACCAGCAAACGCTAGTTTTTCTTAAATATTAAAATTTCTATTTTTCTGCAATGGATAGGTATCCCATCCAGGGTGTACTCGCCTTGTGCCCTAGACTTTCAGAATAGGCTCCAGACTGACACAAAGCGGCACTCAATAATAAGCGGTTACTGAGACTCTATGGATGAGTGATTAATTTCCATTTCTGATGAGCTACAGATTTCACAGATTTTTGCAAAAATCTATATTGCAGTCTATATTGTTAAAAAGTCTATATTGCTATATTGCATTTTTTTGCAAAAAACTATGTCTATATTTTCTTTATTAATTTTCAGCTTGGAATATCTTCCTCCAGTCCAATCGTCAGGGTTCTTCCACAGCAGTGTGTGGGTATGAGAAAGGGAGTCCTCCCACTGTACATGTTCCAGCCCTCACACACCGAGCCCTGACCTTCCTGCACAATCCAAAGTGAGCTACTCTCCAGACCCCCATAAGGAGTATTATGACAAGTACTGTGCAGTGAGGAGGTGGAGCAGGAGGTTGAGGAAGAGGAAGAGGAGAAGGCCCTAGAGAAAAGGTTATTAGTTTTGTTGCATTTCAGCCAACTCCCTGCGGGGGTAGTCCTGATCAGATGGAGCGACCCCTGGGAGGACTGTGGGTCGAGCGGTCACTCGACGGTGTTTTGAAAACCCATGAGTAGCCTTAATTAAAAGGGATTTCCATGACTCACATGGTTGGACAAGGCAGGGCAGCGGAGTTTCAGTCCCAAAGCTGCACAAAGCCTCGCTTCCCATCCCACCCCCATCCCCCAGGTGCCCCACAACAGCAGTGTAAAAACCACCTACCTCGCACTCATTACTAACAGTCTCATTACATCTGATTTCAAATCTTTCATGAGAAGATACATTCCATGCACATTAACAGTGACATATTGGATGCAATACTCACAGTCAGTGGACATATTTTTGAGCAGGCAGAGGTGACAAATGTATTCGTTCTTTCCCACACACCCCCCACCAGAGTGCACGATGCTCAACACAGAGCTCTTGAAACCAATGCATTTGGCACACATCAGTCCGCACAGGAGAGGAGGGAAATACACACGTTTCCTTGGCAACCATCCACTCGCCTGGTAGCAGAATCCATAATGATTTTCCATTTTTCCCACAACAGTGGGGTGCACGTGGCCTGATTCTCTCATTCTGGAACCATCAGTCCATACAACCCCCAGAGAGCACCCCCCAACCCACACATGACACAACCAGGAGGCTTTAATCAGTGCTTCATGTACATAGTCAAGATGCAAACCAGTCCCAGGCATGTGAAAGGTTTGCACTGCACTTCATGTCAGTTGATATCAGTGATCTGATGGAGCGTGGTCAAACGTTGTGTCTCACACACAGAGAGAAAATCTGGTGCAGGTGACCTGTGAGCATCCATCTCACAGATGCATATAATTAGAGAGACCCAAACATTTTGATGCCTGTTAATTTTGCTGGACAAACTGAACTTCAGTCAATCTTACACCACAAAAACCAAAGACAGGTGATCTTCCCCCTGAGCCCCAAGTGTGCTGTGTTCATTCCAGAGCTGAAATGCTGTTTCCGAGAAAAAGATGAAGTCTAGTGAATGAGAACGAAAACAGAAACAAAAATGAGTACACAGCAGGCGAATCTGGTAGAGCCTGAAGAACTCTCACACAAGCTGTTGCCACACGGCTCCCCTGGAGTGAGAAAGCTTTGCTGGATGGTTTGGTGGGCACCCACCCGCTCACTTCCGTTCAGACAGATTAAACAGGGTCTGTTCTCTATCAGTGCTTTTACCGGCATATCTGCAATGCTGTGGCTGCTCATGAGAATAGTCTTTATGCTCCAGGGGACCAATCTCTGCATTTAATCTTGTCAGGCTCTCTTCAGTGAGTTCTTACCGCTTCACAATAATGGCTCCATTTGTTGCCTTCGTATCAGGAATTATAAGCCTTTTCAGGCTGCCCTTAGTAAAACTGGACACTTTACTCCAGGCCCTTCAGCTAATGTAAGCTGAGGCTCCAAACAGGAACTCGAGCACCATGCATCATTGCCGCTGCTGTCACTCAACAGCTCTCCTCTACACTGGGAGTGATCCTCACATTTGGCAAGACAATAAAAGTCAAAACGGAGTGGCGTCGCTAAACGTTCTCAGATCTCACTCAGCATTAAATCTGTCAGAAGGAATCCCATGCTCCCTCTTAATTAAATCAAAGAGCCTGGAAATGAGACGGATGCTGACGGCGGCCTGGCTCTATGGTGGCAGCACTCCATTCCCACTGGCACGTCACACAGACAGCCTCTGAAGTGGTAGGAAGCCCCAGGTATCCACAGCTGTTATGCAGGATTCAGCCCTAGTCAAAGCTGTAGGTCAAAAAAGTCTTTCCAAGAGTAAGACTATTTCTTACTGATGTTTTACCTCAGCTATTCCACAAGCACAGCTTGTCTTCCAGCTATTTTGTGTTGGAAACATGAGTAGAAGCATTTAAAAAATGGAAACTACAATAGCCGGTTCCCATTAGTTGCAGCATAACAAGTAGGTGAACTCTACAATTTTCCCACACGAGTCTGCCATACTAAAGCCTCTATGAACTTTGGGAGAAATCCTAAACCAGAACAGGAAGTGTAAATGCTGTGCAACTAGTGTTAGAGATAACCGGTCTAACACTATCCAAAATTTTCAAATTTCACTTTAAAGTGCACATCAAGACAAAGAAGCAACACTGGCCAGATAAATTAGGGAGTCTTGCTACCAAGTGGTGGTTTTATCTCTTGTGGTTGTGGAAATATAAAGAATCCCATAATGGTTTAAGTGTTACTTTAAACATAAAGACACATCCAAAAAATTTTCTAGTGAGCATTCCTGTAAGTTCTCTCCTTATCTTTCTACAAAGCCTACAAAGGGCATAGGAAGAACACCTGTGAAGCTTTCTGACTACAGAAGCAAGGCGCACAGTCAAGTCTCCTTACAATTCAGACAACTCAGACAGGAAGACTGCTCCAGGAGGTCAAAAATATGTAACAAAGGAGCTGTGCTTTGCCTGTATGATGTCCCTCTCCCTCATTCGCCTTATCAGACTCATGTCACGGCAAGCTCAGGATACACGTTTTGTCATGATTGCCATGGAAACTGCACATCAACACTGGGCCCCCAGTGATGCTTGGGTGCAGAGGGTCTCTAAATCGCTCTTTCCATTCTTTCACTTTTTTCCTTTATTGTTTGCCTGCTGTCATTCATACACCGGTCTTTTTGTTTAGTTCTCTTTTCAATTTACCTTTGCTAGCTGTCCGTTAATGAAATTTATCTTCACAGAGCAAAACAAAATATAATAAAAAATGCCTAATTATGCAGTAAAACTTCACTTGAATGGATATTGTAATAAACAGCATATTCCAGTTATGATTCAATGATTCAGACTTACAAAATGTACAAAATGGAAGCGCTAGTAGCTCATTCACATGCAACTGGTATCATAGGTTAAGCTTCTGACCTGTACGTGTGCAAATTCAAGAAGATCCTGACTCACTAGTGCACGCAGAAAGCGAGCAGACGTCGCCTGTTGTACCCATACAGTCCATGCTGTCAAACTAGAGCAGGAAATTACCCATGTAATGTCACTGGAGGACAGTGTGGGGAACCCTCTAATAGGATTTCACTGTCTGTCTTCTTGTGTAATTGTAGGCCAGCAGAAATCCAGATTGCATTAGATAATGGAGGCCAATCTGTGGCATTTCCAATTAGTCGCATGGTGTGTCTCCAAAATAAAAATCAAATGTGTTATTTGAGAGAAGCACCAGATGAGGGGGCCTGTTACTCTAACAACCACCAAGGTCCTAGACACCGACTTTTATTATAGAAACCGTATCATATAATTTAAATACAGAATACATCACAACCTGCCATTTCTGTACAGTATTAAATGCTGTATATATTAATGGCATACATACATAGGTTCTAACACAATGCTTGAGATAAAAGTGTTTAGTTTCACATCACAACATACGTATTACTCCAGACTACCGGTAGAAAAATGATTCAGACTTTGTACACAATTGAGTAATGTAATAATGTTGTATACTAAAATGACAACAGTAGACACTATCTTCAAGCATAGAACTGGCCAATATTTCCATCAACATGTCTAGCATGCTGCATTTTAAAAAGACATGATGTCACCTTGAAGCATTAAAGTATTTACAAATAATGGCACTATGTATGGAAATGGCCAGCACATATACTCACACCCATTACATTTAGGCTGTAGGAGATGAAATCACACTCTAAAAACCTCCATCATATACCTGAGGTGACTAGCAGCTTTCAGATCATGTAGATCATCGGTTCAAAATCAGTTCCTCTAAACACATACAATAAAGTTGCCATGCAGATAAGCAATAACTGTGCATCGCAAGTGCATATGGCACTACAGTCCTATTTAATACCACTGCCTCCATATTTTTGGAGGGAAAAAGAAACAGACTTATATTGTGGTAATATTCCAAGTACAGCCTCATGGATCTGATTGTTTAACGGTTCATGCTCCGATATAATGAACAATGATTTAAGGTCCAAATGATGGTTATGTTCACTGAAAAAACAATATAGGTTTCATGAGAGACCACAAACTGAGTCTTTGTGAGAGGAGGACTGTAGATGGTGGTCTGAGCCCTTCTGCGGACTTGAGATGTTGTATAGGGTTGGGCAGGGCTGTCATCTAATAATGAAGATCGATGGAGGGCAGGCTGGACCTCAGGTGTGCATGGAGTCGCACCACTCGGCTCACAGCCAGCAACCCACACATCCCGCCTGACAGAGAAGTGTGTGTCTTTGTGGGGGGGGGTTGAAATGAAGGAAGGTGCACAACCATACATTATGCACTTGGCCAGAAAGAGCATTTTTGCATTTAGCATCTTAAAGAGCCAAAGTCCTATAGTCCCTCTTGAGCAGCCAGCCCCAAGTACATATGAACATATATGAGCACATGGATATCTGTTTCTGCTTATATGCACATACACATCTGTCTACATGTAAACAGGAATGTCCACGATTTGTGAGATGGTCTGTTGTTTTCTACAACTGGTGCTAACTGCTTATTACTGCTGCTTTTACATTCCATTACCCTAGGGACTGAGAAACATCCTACAATGTGTTTTTAAATAACACTTCCAAGTGAAATGATGTGAGAGTAATAGCTGGGGATCAACGAACATTGGAGAAAATCATGGGAAGACCCTAGGGGAGGCTCCACAGTACTTTACACACAAGCTAACAGCCAGCCAACATCCTTCAATAGATCCTGCAATAACTGTGTCAGGTTTTTATTTCTGACAGTTTAATGCAGTTGCTTCCATCTGCAACCTGCTGGCTTAAGACAAGCCTCCCAGCGGGCCCATACCAACTAAACTGAGTGGCTCTCATGCCAGCTCTAAACAACGAGGCCTTTTCCATATTTATTTACCTGTTAAAAATCGGCAAGCTGCTGAAACACTAGAGCTGCTTTTTATTAGGACTCACTGGTGCCCTTCACACAGGGAATGGCTCCAAAGGACAGACTGGCAGGCGGTGGATTAAAATAATAGCTTAGCTGTACACCAAAATGGTCCCCCCAAAAATAAAAAGAAAATCAATTGCCGGGAACAAAGTAATCACACGTAGCACATGAGGCAAGAGGCCATTATCTTCCCTGTCAAAGCGGTGAAATCTCGCCTGTGTCGATTCCTCATTACGGAGCTGAAAATGAAACCCAGTGAGAGATGCAGTCAGGAATTAAAAAAAGCACAGCCTTGGCACAAACCAAAAATCAGAGAGCTCTCTGTGAGCCACTCTGGCTCGGGGCAACATGGCACCTGGGACACAAAAGGTATTCCCAAATCAGCTCCCCTACCCCAGGACCCCACCGTATGTATTAAATATTCTCCATTAATAATGGACAGTGTGACAGGTAGCCTAAATTCAGGGGCAAGTAATGTACTCACTTACATGTCAGCCGCACTGGGCAGAAGCTGTGCCGACACAGCTGGGCTGTGAGCCGGTGCTGGGTTTGATTCGAGGCGACGGCCAGCAGCACCTCCAGGGTAGCCCAGAGTTCACTGCTCTATAATCTCTATCCACACAGAAGAGAGCGGTTGTCTTTTCGGTGAGAAGATCTCGTGTGGAGGGGAACGCGCCTGACTTAGATGTACGAGATAAGACAACAGGAAAGCAGGCCTTCTAGGTGAAGAAGATGACTTGTCTTTAAATATCACAATAAACTGAACACTTGACCCAAAACAGTCAGTTTCTCCTATATTCTCCTCCCATATTTTCCTCTAAAGGGATTATCTGAAACCAACAACCTCTACCTGGCTAACACATAAATTGTGATTTTTGTACATTCCACATACATGACGGAAACAACATCTTATATTTAACACTAACAGAGTATAGTTATTGCGAAAAGTTTTAGCAAAAATCTCAAGGGAGGGTAACACCTTAGAGTTTAAATTCAAGTGGAAACAAAAAACGTGTCTCTTAGTAGTCTTTCAGTTGGATTCACATCACAGAAGAGGTGAAAGACATAAAAATCCAAAGCATATAGTCAAGATGCTCACAAAGTTCACCAGTGTCCCACATGCTATGTGCACACTGCATGGGTGCTGGTGTGAGAGCTGAAAACTGTGTGGAGCTGGACAGCACTCATACTGACACAGACTAAGCTTAATGATCCTGCAAAGATGGCTTTATTTTATATTTACGAACAGGACGGAATTGTTCATTAATCACTCTAGCAAACCCCTGCAAGTCCCTCATCCAACTTAGGGCAAAATGGAAAGTTAAAAGAGAACTTGTTCCAAAGGCTGCTGAATTTGTCTGGCATAGCTTCTGAAAACAGAAAGTTGACAATTTGTGGAAATACTGGCTTGGGTCAACTGTCAGCTTCTGTGGTTCTGCTCAGTACACAAGATTTATGAAGATGTCAGTTCTGGTTTTGTTTATAGTCCGGGGAAGTTCCAGACCTCAAGTAAACCATTTCTGCTTATTTTACCATGGCTGTACGTATCTGTGCTGATTGACAAAAGCCACGGATTACTTCAGAGAACAAGGCAGGCATAAAACCTCCTTTTAGAACCACACAAACACTAAATACAATTTTATTTCAAATTACAGATAATTTCAATATTCTCTGGAAGAAAGAGGCACAGGGGTTTCTTGTTGTTTTCATTCTACAGGAGTTGTAATTCCACTATGAGCTACTGACGTAAATAACATCTCAGCTGGAGCACACAAGCATAGGAAGCAGAAACGGATCCGATTACTGTATTGTTCCAGCTTCAGTAAAGTACAGCTGATGACAAAAAAAAAAACATCAAATATAAAGGTTCCTTGATATCTTAAAAAATTAAATGGACAAACACCTTCTGTAATGTATAGACATGGATACGTAAATGTGATTTTGAAAAATGGATGCCTTTTTAATACTGTTTTTTGTATTGATTTAAAAATGCAAAAAGAATAAATGACTCAGAACACAAGAAATTCCAGCAATATGATCTGTTCTTTATAATAAAACAAAAATTATTTTCTGATTATGAATATCATTTTTAAAAAACACACAGTGTGGAGTTTGAGAATATAGTCTCAGAATCTTAATGTGAAAATTAACTTAAAAATAGAAACTTTAAAACTCTACATTTAACACAGGAGACAGAAAATAAGACTCAAGATGACATGTTACATGTAGTATTTCAGAGCACAGCTACCACTGACATTAGCACAATTCTGCATTCACCTTATTTTGCCAACGTGCTTTCACACATCATGTAGACAACGCAAAATATCAAATACGCAGAATATCAATACTCTATTTGTATGCTGAAATATTATCATACTATATTTTGTGCTGTTCTAATTTGTTTTGTACATCTGAACATCACCAGGGCTCTGCAATTCAGTTTTTGTAGCAAAATGACCTTAAATTGATTTATTTCATTATTAGCATGTCTTTGCACGTTCCACATTTTTGCATATCTCTCACATTTGTTTTAAAAAACACAATGTCCTATTTCTCCAGAGCACACAGAAGTGTGAACAGCATTCTGTAGAGCCTAACTGAATTTTGTTCTTGATAGAAATCAGACAGAAGACCCCATAACAGCTTTAATACAATGAGTGACCATTATTTTGCTGAGACGAGTCCAAGGTGACTTACAGTGTTAAACAATCACTTATTTATAGAGGGAGCTATTCTTACTATGGTAATTTACCGTAGGAACCATGGCCAAAGGTACAACAGCAAGAGTGCGAACTAAGAACCTTCAAATTGCAACGCAGCACTCCCAACCAAGATATTACTGTTTTCCTCCTCAACCAGTAGCAAATGGCTATTTTAGTAATACTAGTTGGTATTGACGTCCAGAAAACTTTACAGTGAAAATAGCCAACTGTCAGCAGGACATGGTCATGCCCACACACTCCGGTCCAAATTCAGGACTCACTGAGAGCCCTTTCAATTTTTGCGTATTTGTGCAAGCATGTCACCTTTAAGTCTGAAGGCAATGGAAAGCCTTTCCATTTATGAGTGCCCTTAAAATCAATGTCGATTAGTTTAGCGTAAACAGTACTGTTGTTGCGGTGCCTTTCCATTACAGAACAGTGTGAAGTGCCCTTTCAAGTCTGGTCTAATTTTGTATATTGATCCACACAAGAATGAGACAATCTGTTGCATATTATCGTCTCATTCGGTTGGGCAGAAAATGAAAGGCCGACAACTTCCCGTCATTTAAAGTAGCACATTTTTTGTGGTTTAAAACCACTTTAAAGAGCAAGAGCACACACAATACACGTATGTATCTAAAGGACACAATTACTATTAGCCTTTATTGAGGCATTTACCAACGATGAATTAAAGAGTTAGCTAAATAACTTTAAAATAATTTATTCCATTTACAAATCGGGGAATTGTATCAGTTCAAGATCATAACCTTGATCAAGGACACTACAGCAAGAGACAGCTTCACATCAGGAACCTTCCTACTTCCTACACACTTTTTGCAATCACTGTTTCATACTTTTTATATTAGTCTGTTCTGCTTTCTTTTTAACACTTTATATTGCTAACTAGTTTATATATAGTCATTCATTCGACTTTTGTCAACATTCTTCAACTTTAAACACCTAAAACTCTCAAAGATAGCACTTATGTAATAATAAAGCAATTTACTGCGCATTTTCATTTGTTACTTTCACACATTTATCTAAATGAAAATCACTAGGGAAAGAGTAAAAAGTGAGTAAATATGTATGAAAAACAAAAACCAAGGGTGAAGAAAGTACAGGGTTTTTTTTATACTGGGGCAGAAGTATTTTATAGCCTGTTCACGTAACTATTAATTATACATCTACAGTAAAATTTAGTTGGAAAGCAACACAAATACTGATTATTAGTACTATATGTTAACAACAACAAAGAACGCTTTAAAAGAACACCTGAAAATACAGATTCATGTCAATATACCTTCTGTTGGGCTCTTCATTTTCACAGAAGACGTGAAATTTCACACAGTAAACACTTTATCAAGCAGGGGAACGAATGAGACAAGGAGCTCTTGGTTAACAGAATCCAACAGACAATTGATTCTGTTCCCTTTAACAAACATTTCAGTTGCAATGTTTTATTCAACAGACCTTTTGCCTGCAGGCCCATTTGCCAGGTTCGCTTTCTCTTTTGCAGAAAAACATCACCAAGATATGTTGACTCATACAGTTGTGTCTCACACACACACACACACCTTCAGAACCATTTAAGACTGTGTTTGGTAGTGTAAAGGGCTGCAGGGTGAGTCTGTCTGTCTGTCTGTCTGTCTTTCTGTCTGTCTGTCAGTCAGTCACAAATCTCCCTTTCCACCTGAATGCATGAGAAAAGTACAGGTTCCATTCTGCAAACTTGACAACGTTTATACTCACCATGCACAATTTCATGGATCAAAGAAAGCCTTGAGCTTACTTCTACTGCTGCTTCTCTGCTTTCTTAAGGAATAATGTAGCTTGGGTTGAACTCCTCAAATAAACTAAAAAATTCTGCAGTCGGATGCAGTAACTCATCCAAATACCCCAGGTAACGTGAGGTACATCATTGTTCGAGAGCAGTTCTTTTTCAGTACACCTCGTATCCCGTATCGGTCTAGCAACACTTTATTAAATATAAAAATTCAGCAGTATGGTCTTTATTCAATGAGCTGGTGTACATCAGTGTGTTTTTATACTCGAACACCCTTCTGAGCTGTTCCGGTACCAAGTCCAAATTTTTTTTATTACACTTTATAGGGTGCTAAAAGTCACATTTTGACAGTAGCGGGGATCACCCACAATTGGTGCTGAATTTTATACAATTTGATCTGATCTCTCAATCCGTAAGTCTTAATTTTTTATGTGGTCCCACACAGTGCACTATATTATGCCATTGCTAACTTATTTTTCATGATTCCTCTTTGCACTCGCCTGTGGAGTTCTATAATGTCTGGCACACTTTGGTAGCATCTGTCAACACAAACTGACCTAAATGTGTCAGTCTACCAACAAATTGCTAAAACCATTAAAATATGAAATGATATTAAAGAAACAACTCTACACTGAATACATTGCTTTGAATAATTTACATGTTCTGCCAACACAACATAATCGCACCCAGAAGTCTAAATCGGTCTCCTAAATGTTTCACAGCTGTTTGGTTTTCCACAAGTTCTAAAGGGAATGAAAACTAGTGAAAGTGATACAATTTGTACAATATTTAGTTTTTGTCAGACAAGAAACAAAAGACAGTCTAATTCATTACACATTGTTATGCCCAAACCATAAAACTGTGTAAAACATGTGCATTAAGAAATCTTCCCGAGCGTTTGAATCACTCTCAAGCATGATGAAATCAGCGTTGCCCCTAATCTGCCCACCAGGACTCTCCATGGAGCAGGTCAGACCTGAAAGGCTTGATAAACTCATTTGCTACATTCCACAGCCACATTTGCATTCAAAAGAAGTCAAACACCAAAGTTTTCTAATGCTGGGCATTGTCATCACTGGGAGGTGAGAAACATAGCAATTATTGCATTATTTTATCCTTCACTGCTTGTCTTGAACAGTTTGGATGCCCATCGCAGCACACATGTATTTATACGAATTAAACTATACCAATATTCATGCATTGAAGAAATACATGAATACAGTAAAACTGGAATTCAATTAACAATGAAAAAGTTAATTTCAGTCCACAAATTAATACTTTTGACAGTTGATTTAAATGAAGGTTTCAATTCTCCAAATCTAATTCCAGTTGAATAGTTCTGGGCCTAATGAAAAAAATCAGTGTAAAGTCCAATGACAAAAAATGATTCTTTCCATGTTAAACAAATGCACAACCTACACAAATACTAAATCCAGAGGGATGCACTATGGGAATTAATGTGAACATTCTACTGTATAAGGACAAACGTAAGAGAAAATGGAGGAGGCTCTAACTCTCCCGGAGCTCGCAGAAGCAGGGGGATTAGCCAAAGTCTGACATCCGATTGTTGGAACACAGCTGATTTTCTGAGCCAGTAGTGTCAACATTAGATCCCTAAACTGGATCACACATCACAGTTCCCTTGTGAAATCGGCACTGCACAATATCCTTCTACAAATTTGGTTCAACTGCTTGTTTTCTTGTATTTAAAGCTACATATTCTCCTGTGCTGCTTTGGACCTATTCCATATATTCCGTTTCTTTTCTTTAGTTTCCTGTTCTACACTGGAAACGTTTGCCCTGGAGTTCAGGGAATCAGTGACTTCAAGAGTCGCACGATATTCAATTGGTCAGTATCAGGAACACAGTCACAATCACAATCATATTTGGTTTACATACAAATATTTATAATGTGTGCGTGTCTGTGTTCCATTGCTCTCCTGATGCCAACCATTAACTCTGAAGGCTTCATCTTTCTCTTTTTGGTTTCAAAATAGGGATTGGTGCTCCATAAGTTACAGACTGCTGTAAACCAGGTTCTTGATTATAATCCTTCCATAATGACTGGGCGCCGTAAGCTGCACCTCCATTCCAGTAGTAGTCAGACTCTGGATCAGTGGCAGCACAGTTGCAGTTTTAGAAGGTGAGAAGGATAGAAGAATGAAGGCGTGTATCAGAATTCTCTAGTATGACACACATATCCATCTGGTCCTCTCACACTGCTTCCACCCTCACAGAGGAGAGAGATGCTACCCAGGACCGATATACAGAGCTCTTTATTCCAAGCTCCCTCAGTATGGTTCCGATTCTGGTTCAGCTGAAGCTGAGAGCTTTAGAATTAACTATGCAATCCTGTTCAGACTAGTACACCATCCATACCAAGAAAATGCCATAAAACAGTACAGATGTCCCTCATACACTGCTATAATTGACAAAAGACCTGATCAAACTTAGTGCCGAAATCTGAAAACTAGAACACGTAAAAAGAGCCAAACACTTTTTTATGTAAAAATGCTTAGAATTTTACCTTTTGGTACAGGTAGAAATTTTACTGAAGCAACTACCTTATTCAAGGGTACTATTTTAGGCCCCTCCTCAGACTTGAACCATCAACACAGAGGATACAATTCTGTCCTTAATATCCTATACTGGCTGCGTGCCTCAGCACAAGACAACAGAGGCCAGGGAAATGAGAAGAGCCACAGAGCAAGCAGTGAATTTCATCTCCCTCTCAAATCCCGCAGAAAGGACACAGGGCGGGGGCCTGGGGCCTGACTGTGGACACCATCTGCAACACATGGACACACCGTGGTGGCCTCTTTCACACCTCCACTGGCTGCCAAGGGCACTGTATTCAAACACAGATCTGCCCCCCTTGAAGACACCACATGAATACAGAACGGTTATTATTTAAATGCTCAGCATCTTTTGGAAAATACAATTTTATACCTGTTTATTCAGCAGCATGTTTTTACTGAGGCCAAAGCCTAGCCCTTAGGTACAAAAAAAAAACAAAACAAAACTGTAGGGCTGCTTGCTCATGGGACTTTTGCATTGGTAACCTTCATAACTGCATGCCCTTAACTATCATTGCATTAGCTGTACTGCACCTACTTTTATAGAACAATTTCACTTTGCAGGTGGTAGTGGATAGAGTCACCAGCTGAAATCAAGATGTATGAAGAAACTATATTTGACATCATATCACAATATTATTAAATGGTCCAAAATGCAAGTACATAATGTGTTACCCTCTTACAAAAAAACAAAAAGATTCAAGCTGATAATTGAAATTATATGTACCTCGCTATAGTTAACACTCCCCTGATCTAAAAAATTCTTAGTGTGGTACATAATTGGCTCTTCGACATCTCCTGGACAGCCATAAGCAAAACCTGCTTTAGGGAACGCCTTCAAAGAACAACCCCCCTCCCTTCACACCCAGGATTCAAATAGCTCATCCCTGCATCCGATCAAAAGACGGTTCAAGGTCACCTTTGATGTGTTTTGATGCAACATCTAAATCGTCTCACTTCAAAAGAAATGCTTCTATATTTTCCGTTAGAATGCATGCTCTGCTCAAGTTAGGTAGATAACGCGACCTTTGCTTCATGACATCTGTAAATACAACTAGACATATAATAAATGGGGTGGAGGCTTTATTTGTGAATGTTCCTGACCACCTTGGTGGGTACGTCTTTCACAAGGAGCATCTGGAATGCAGAAAAACTTGAAGTGAGAGCATCTCGCCACCAAATTATTTGATTTCACAGCAGAGAACCCGAGACAATCAAAGATAAGCTTGACAGGATGAAAGTTAAATTACTAACTGCACTGCTGCTCTGCAAGCTGTTGTGTTGTCAAAAAAGTTCTGAACTGTGATGTTGAGTTTTAAGGATACAAAGATCGCCTGGATCTCAGACAACACTGGCAATGGAGGGAAAGAAATGTTGATGCCAGAAACTGTGTTTCAGTCCAGTCATCACTGTTAATAAGATATAAGTCAAAGCACAGAACAAGGTAAAAATAATTACAATTACTTAATCTTCAAAAACCTTCATTCTTTCCTTGCACCCTAGGAGCTACTTCCAAAAAATATGCATTCTGTTCACAATCATTTGAACTAATCTGTTTTTCTTCAGATCTCCTCATTCCATAATACTGTGGAAAAGTTCCATAAACAGATTGTAGTGGCAAGGTTGATAAGTGGATCTTGGTATTTTCAAACACTCAAGGTACCACATCAAAAGCATATCAGTACTTTTTATATTCATATACATTTACTTATTTTTAAATTATTTACATTTTAATTTATATTTTAGGCATTACATCAAAATGGATTATCTACTGATTTCATCTGTTTTAACAATTAAAGCCTCATGGTCAAAGTTTACTCAAGTCTCTGTTTCTCACAATATATTAAAGCCATAATCTGGTTCCACAGACACATTCTGTATAACATACACAGGATTTGTTCCTATCTCACAACACAATCTACACAACTTCAGGTCCAGGCCATAGTGATATTATCCCCGCACCACTGCAACTCCCTCCAGTCTACCCTTCCGGCCTCTGCTATCAAGAGTGCCCAGCTGATCCAGAATGCAGCTCTAAAAGGGGTGTGTTTCGTTTACCGAAGCAGAACCATGTATCTACACCTCTCTCCATTGGCTCCCTGTAGCTGCGTTTGTGTGAAGTTCAAGACACTGGTTACGGGCATACAAGATCATTAAGTTATCTGCATCATGAATCCTGCAGTACCCAAGAATCCCATGTCTGTATCTCTTTGTTGGTAAAATGCACTTTTGTATTGTCTGAATTGTATGTTGTTTTTGAGAAAATGGTCTACCAAATGAATAAATGTAATGTAAATGCTGTATAACATTCAGATTCCACTGGTGTAGCGCAGAAATTCTATCATGAAGTGAGAACCAAAACTCAGGAATACACCTGAAGTCCCCTGCTGATGTGTTCATTTGGGCTATTTAGATTTGATATTTTTGTACAAATTTTATCATACATGCATCAAAACACAATATGAAACTGTACATTAATGGAACCAAAAACTGCGCAATGACTTCAAAAGCAGTTAGCAAAAATTTTCATCTGACTATCTGTTCCTGCATGTGGTCAGATCACTTCGGGCAAAGTACTGAAAACACATCTGACAAACTGTTATGGCTGAATGTTTTCAAGTGATTCTCACATGGCTGTGTCTGATACAGGCCATGTTCATCTCTTGGGCTAGAAGGCTTCCCATTGTGACATAGACCAAAGAAAATGTGTTCTCCTGCTGGACCTTATGCCCTAACAAACTATAAAATATGTAATGTTTGGGAAAGCCCCATAATCACATCCTTTCAATTCTAAACAAGGTGAATTGTCACTTAAGCAAATCTTTACCAATGATGATATGAGAATATCTTCTTTTAAAAGTTTTTCAATGACCTTGCAAAGAAATAACACAAAGAGGCTCATAACCTGTCATAGCCAGTTTCCAACCATGCATTTTTTTACAGTTTTTTAATGCAAACACTGCCTTGCCCACAACTAATCCATCTAACTGAGCAACATTTAGGATTAAACATTTTTTTCTGCAATTGAATGATTCGACTGACAACCTGCCAAACTTCACATATGAGAGTCTTTAAAATAATGAAGTATGAAATATTTCATTTGGATCCAGACAAGAACCACAAAATCAAAATGAGTGCCAAGTTAGACAGAGGGTAGAAGAATTGCTGGCAAACCATACACATCACAGCTAACAAGGGTGGAAGCAGATGGGTGGCACACACAGCCCAAATGGCTACACTAGTTACAAAAAAGTTCAGTTTCACTCTGCATGCACAAACCATGACCCACTAATAAAAGTGACCAAGAGATGACACAAGGATAAATCTGTACTCTTTGCCAGAACTAACCAGATAATAAATAGACAGATATAAGTGTGAACCTGCTGGTTGGCAAGAACTAAACTGCAAAGGGAGCCATAACCTCTCCAGGCTCTGCTACATGCCGGGAAGGACCCTATATGTCCACTTAAGCCGCGACACATTTCATAAAAGATACACACCAAAAGCAAGCCAAACAAGACAAAAACTGACACATTTCCACCTGACTGCAAAATATTTGAGCACATTTTGTTTGACGACTGTGTGTAGTGCAAGAGGCTCCTTGATATGGAATTCTGACTTCCCTTCTCTTCTTTATGCAGTCTGCAGTTAGCCACTATGAAAACAGATTTAAATGAAGTCAAATCCATGGCCATCAGGCCATTTTGTGAAGCCGTAGGAATTTGATTCCAGAATCACCAACCCAGGGCTTGCATTGAAAACTGCTGGCAATAAACTGAAGCAGTATTCTTCCCTACCAGCACTCATCAGTGAGTAACATTATAGATATACATATATAATGGTCATAAAATAGTCAAGCAGAGTCAATGGGAGCACGCCCTGGTACCTACAGGTCAATGGGAGCACATCCTGGAGGAAAGGAGTCAAAAAGAGGATGGTCCTTGAGGACATAAGATAATAGGAGCGTGCACTGAAGGAGCAGAGTCAAGAGGGCATGCCGTAGTGTAGTGGAGTCAGTTGGAGTGCAATATCTAGCTGGCTATTCCTTCACTCAGAAAGGAGGAAAAGGAGGAAGCCAAGTTCTGACAGTATAATAAGGCCTCTAGGGAATCTTAACTGTAATGGTTCACAACTTGCAGACACAACATGAATTTTAAGCCACAAACTTATTTAAACCCTCCAAATTTAAGAAAATTACCCTTCAAAGCCTTCACACTGTAAGCCAAAGGCAAAATCCATCATATGAAAAGGCAATCACTTCCAAGTGCACTTAGTTATAATAAAAATCCTTAAAGCAGTTCAGTGTTTTTAGCACTTTCAATGCCAACATTCCCAAGCTAAACGTTTTCAAAGGCTTATGATTCCTGAATTTACCTTACTGCTGCACATTGAAGGTAAGCTTTAATGAAATGTGATTTTTATTAATTTAATGTTAATCTGATTCATGATGCTGACATTCAGCTTCATAGAACCTTCATAAGAAATCAGCACCTCAGAAGAGGTCAACATCCTCTGGACCTGAAAGTGAAGCACAATGGAAAAGAGAACAACCATGTGAGATGGCAGGCAGGAAGTTGGGGGTTGTTCCTCATTAGATTCCACAAAGAGATTAAGGTTCACTGAATTTTCTTTAAAGGTTTTATTGTTTTTTTTTTGCCTTTATGGTTTAAAATGGTATTGTATGGGTACCTTTAGAAATCCAACATATGAAATCAATAAATGGTTATGCACATGCAGGAAAACCAACGACTAAAAGACAGACTGAATTGATGAGACACAAAATCAAACATGACGTTACATTTCAGAAAAGTCCTGCACTTTCACACAACTCAGTGTCTGTTCATAAAACCATGGTAAAACAATCTTTCCTAGGCCTCCATGCAGCTGGCAAAAGGAGGTCAGTATCAATCAGGAGACAAATTCATCCTGGGCAAAAGGCACAGCTAGGTAGAATTTCTTTTTTCCTTGAAACAAATCACAGCATCACCCTTTAAAGAAACAGCATTGCTTTAAAAAGCACCTTTTGAAGCAAAATTTGAAACACCAGCAAGAGCTACCATAATCTAAAGCACAAACCGTATCCACCCATACTGCACTCCAATCCTGTTAACAGCCAGTGTGTGCGAAGGAGACGGATTGAATAACCATGTATAAGACTCAAACGCTCCCTACATAAAGTTGAATTTACTTGGGTTGTATGCATTTATATTTTCATCACGAGCACAAAGATTTTTTTGCTCCTACTGGAAAACAATGAAGTTATCAATACTGCAAACCCTTCGAATTCATCCATCACTAGCCAGATGTGGCTGAATCAGTTATCATTACCCAGGACAGTCCACCAGGCTAACATGAAAGATTATTTACACACCGTAAGTATGATATCTCACGACAGTTTGATCTTCTGTGTCGTTCACACAGTTAAACAACCTGTTTTGCTCTCTTAAAATGCTCAACTGTCATGATAACTCATTTCTTTCTTTCCTGCTACATCTTAATTTCAGACTCCTTCTGAAGGACTACAGAACTCAATCTGTGTCCCTGGCTATACTAGCTGAGCTATTGGTGGTTACGTAAATGAACGAAACATTCTTTCATTGTTACATCCATCATCACACATCAGACATATACGACAAAGCCCCCTCCCCTTACTGTGTTACCAGTCCTGGAGCCATGAATAAATATACTGCACCTATCATTATACATTCCCTTAAATTTGACTTACTTACTTTCAAAACAAGAATAAATCCTATCTATAATTATACAAAGAATAAACATTATTGACATTATAAAAGTATACGTTCCTCCTTTGTCTATCATTGCATCCCTTTGCATATGCTAATCAGACTTGCCTATAGTTTCTTCAGACAGGAAGCAGATTTTTCATGTTTAATGGGGTTATATGGCAGCTTGTATAGCTTATATGCTAATCCCTGCAGAGAGACAGTGTTTTCCTTTGAACTTGCCATTGTTGTGATGTCAAAACTTTCAGGGGCAGAATCAGTGCCAACAAGCCTTATTTAGGGTGAATATATGCTGGATTCCCAAACGACCTGACGTTCATTAATGTTGGACTAAAATATTCATGTCAAGACCTTGTTAGCAGTCGGGTGCAGCAAGGTTCCCGATAGTGAGCAAGAGTGTATAGGGAGCAGCTGAGGATGCTTTACTACCCTCAGTTCCCACCCCCCACTGTGAACAAAAACGCCTGATGTGATGGCTCACTGTTGGCTTCCAGAGCTTTACAAGTCTTGTTGGCAGAGCATACGAGGCTATTCCACACCCCAGCACTGTTGCTTCACTGCTGCCTTCTCCTCCTACACACCATACTGCTCCCTCCCTCCAAGTCTGTTTGGTGTTATGTGCTGTTTGAAGGGAGGGGTGACCCAATCGGGTTGCAGTTGTCATGGAGCGGTGAACAGACCTCGTACTAACGCTCTTCATTCTATCAGCTCCAGGCTCCCCACTCCCCCTACAAAGAATCCCTCTTCTTCTCCATTCTCTTCTCCTTTCATCCTCTGCCATCACTGTACTTAATTTGAATGTAAGTACATTTCTGCATGCCTATATGTGCTGAATTGAATTTTTCAGTCAAAATGCTTTACTAAGTGTATGTTTTTCCATGATATTTGCTTACCTAGCACTGTTGAAAAGCACATGCTCCAAAAGCTAAGCAGATGAGCACAAATGATGATGAACAGATAAACAGAGTCAAGCTTGCTGATTATTTCTTGGTGCCTAATGAGCTCTTGGGGCTCAAAAGTCAAAGCATTTTCCCTATATGATGAGATTCTCCAGCTTCTACCTCCTGGATACAAAAAAAGAGGTCCCCAACAGTGTGGGGTGTGGTCCACTCAGCCTTGGGCCGGGCATGCTGGACCACACAGCCAGAATACCACAGTGGAAATGGAAGCAGAGCCAGGCTTCTTCTGGTCATGTACTGCAATGATGGGTCTACTCAAAAATGACACTATGTTTCAGAGAATAGTGTAATGAAGCCATTACCACAGCCAACCACAGCCATCAAAACCATTCTCCACCATCTGCCCTATCTAGACATCACTGCTGTTTGTTTCATACTTGTTTGCATTCTGAGGTGAAAGAAAGAGCCATAAATGGAGACAGACTGTAGTCATACACCTTCACTGGCTGCATTATGAGAAGGTTCAGGCTCTGATTGCCTAGTGGTACAAATACAGAGTCTTAAAATATGCACTGTTTTAATTCCTTTGAAAAACAATCTAACTCAGATTACTTCGGTGAAAATATTCTGTGAAAATGGGCAAAATCTAACATGAAACTACTACCTGCAGTTGGCCATGTCCATATTTGTTCATGAATGAAAATAAATACACATTCCTAGACTTAAGAAGAGAGATGAGAGGCTGCATCTTGACACAAGTAGCAAAACAAATACATACACAAAGAAATTAAAAACTGTGCACTCATAACCAAGGCAAATGAAGCACCTGATCTTCCAAGAAGTAGCATCCTCAAGATGTTACTCCCAGCTGTCCTGAAAGGAGTTCACAGGCAGAACACAAAGAGAATGGAGAACTGCTTCAACCTAAACGGATGGTCTCACTCATTATTATTATTTAGGCTCCAGACTGCTATGACCCTTCGCAGGATTAAACAGTTAACAATAATGGATAGATGGATAGATGATGATGATGATTATTATTATTGTTATTTAATACACGTTCATTCAAAGAAGCTTAGAATTTCACAGCTGTATATTCTACTGGAGAAACTTAACACCTTTGCTAAAGGGAACTGCAGTGGGGACTCGAACACCCTTCAGGTTAAAAGTCCATGATCTGATCGGGTTTGTGGATGAACTTCATTCTGTATTTTGTGAGCCCCACATTAACATGTCACCCAGATTCCATGATAAGGGCATAATGCCCCTGCATTGAAGCTTGACCGCCAACTTGTGCCAGGCCCCCCGAGAGCTGTGGCCCCTCATACAACAAAGGCCGCTGACATCAAGTCTATTCATCAAATCAATTCAGAGAGTCACTGTTGGGACCATTCAGACCTCTGAAGGGACAAAAGGGTTAGCAAGGCACAGCACAAATAGTTAATTCAAAAGGGGTAAAGCAGTGTAATTTACCCCCCTCACACACACACACACAGACACACACACACACAAACTATGGAACGGTGGTGTAAACGATTTTTACAGCCCCTCAGCAGAACCTGTGGAAAATTAGCTGGCACAATGGATCTGAAAACTGCTTTTTATTACGTTGCAGTTCCGCAATGTGGCAGCGCCCTGCAAACAATTGCTTACAGTAGCCATTTCTTAACCCAGCAGGATACCCTTGGGCGCACACAGTGTTTGCCACACATTAGCAGGAAGGCATTCTACACATTCAGTTCCCAGCACCACAGCGGAGCCTCTCAGATCCCACCAGCCTACACTGGGCTGGAACATATCAGTTGCTAACAGTTTTTTATTTAAAGATTTACGACGCTCAACTTGCAGCTATAGGGCTCAGCCTGGGGTTACTGTGACCACAGAGAGGTAGAATTACACCAGAATCACTGCTTGGTGTGGAACATGGACACGGCACTGTGCAGCTTAAGCACGGACAACCTGGCACTTTTATCGCCCCTGCAAAGAGAATTTAGCACACCTACAGCAAGCCAAGCACTGGTAGATGCAGAACCTCCCTTCCACAAACTCTGAGTCTTCTTACGGCGTTGATATATGAGGCAGACAGATGTTTCGGTGTTCAGCTAAAAATTTTATGCCTCATAAATCGGAGAAGTGTGAGCAGCAAAATATTTTTCAGAGAAAGAAAAGCAGCCCTTCTTAGATACAGGGCTTTTACTGTTTCTCTTAAGATAGTTGAGGTTTGCAGCGATATAAATTGTGCAGTAACATGAAAAATGTTAAATCATTACTAAAGAATGTATTGAATCTTATTCTGTCCCCAATCAAAATCTCAGGTTTCAGAGAGACCAAAAGCAAGGTTTCAATAGACAGCACACAATGATATAAGTTCGAATACGGTGGGTCCAAGGCAAGTTAGACCAGGACCAGAGTTGCCTGTGGCATCAATAGGGGCTGAAGGGACCTCCAGCACCACAAATAGAACTGCTGTGGAGATAAACACAAAGAAACTTCACTAGAAGTCAAGCCTCATTAGAATTTAGTCATTCACCGCCCTGGTTTAGCATGCTGGCAACACAGGATGGGGAACCTCATTCACACTCAACTAATAGTGTTATAGTATGATATTTCTGAAGACTTTAATGCAACCCAAATTTAAACAGTAATACATATATTTTTTCTCTCGCAGTTAATTTAGTTGACCCATTCAGTTTTTGTACTAAGCCTGAGAAAGGGTTGTTTAAGAATATCGGTGCAACAAAATGCCCAAAAAGGGAACGGGACAGAGTTCACAATCTTAGTGAAGCAATAAACACCAATTTGTAGAACACAGGCACGTTTCGACCAGGCACCACCTTCATTGTGCACGTACATTATGTACAGAGAAACATGTATACAGTATATAAGGCATAAGAGTGATCGTGATGTCAGTTTTAAGAAAACTGCTGATTACAATAATCAAAGAATAAATGATGAAAAATAAGGAACCAAAAATTACAGAAAACACTATAAAGTCATCGCATCATTTATCCCATTCAGTGATATGGAGTTTAGATCTCTTGTTGCCCCGCCACAGTTTGTACGGAATGTTATCTCGGAGAGCAGAGACCTAGAGCCAAACCTGTGTCTGTCACCAGCTCTGTTTTATATCTTGTCTTGTTCGAGAGCGGCCGCTTCACATACATGTAACGTGTTAAAATACCCGGAAATGGAGTATTTCTCATCTTCATTTCTAAAGGAACATTCAGGTTCAGCTACCCTCATTTTCAACTGCTTTTAAGTTTTTCCTAGACAACAAAAGGTTATAAGGACACCATAAAAGACATATTGCATATGTATACACTACTTGTAGGAAAGCACCTAAAATGTCACCCGAGGACACTACATCTAAGCCAAACAAAAGAAAAAACTTCTGACCGCAACAGAAATCGTATCCAACATGTACAACAAGATAATAGCCCAACATGTGTCATCTGCCCAGCTCATTTGTTTTGCTCCTAAACTTAAACATACAAATATTGCTCTTTTTGTTGTTCCATACACCCTGAGGCCCGAGATGGAGCAGAACACCACGGCAGCAGCCACTGGTATTCACAAAAATGCATTTTTAAAAAAATAAATGAAGAGACTGAGGTCACCATTCACATAAAAGATGAACTGACATAAAAAGTGGATCCAACTGGAAAACAGAAAACAGAGAAAGATTAAGAAGCCCAAATATTGATTGGAATCCATCCAGCTAATTGATCAATACCAGGTTAAAGCAGAGTGGTTTAACCTTTGGTGAACACATCAAATTCTGTAATTAATTTCCCCCAAGATCAATTGAAGGTGGGGGTCCAAAGACCGAGCCAGTAAACTACAGCCGCAGTGGCATGTTCGGTCCAGGAGAGGACAGCATAAGGTGACAGCTGTTTGCATTCACATGGAGCGCTGGCCTGCGGCAGCTCGGCTAAGCTGTGGACCGAAGGGTAAAGTAAAGGGGAGAGGTGTGGGAGAGCAAGTTGCCTGAGACGGTCTTCTCCGAGTTCTCTCATTCCTTGTTTCATGCAATGTTTGTGAACTAAGGGGAAAAACGTTGATCTCAAATAGGCAAGCATTTAAAAGGAAAACTGGAGAAGTCCATAACCTGCGAAATGAAACCATATTTTAGGGTGTGAAAGGTCAATTGTTTTTTTTTTTTGTACAGAATACTGTACTCATAACAGGAAATCGTTTTACAGAATTACAGAAGTAAATGTTCCCACCATTCCCACCACTTTTAATCAGATCCTGCACACACCCCCATTGGTCTTATTTTCATGTGAGCCTGCCTATGACCCCTGACCCTTTGACCTGCAGGTGTCATGAGGCTAATCCTTTCTTACCATATTGTCCCTATTCAACAGCCAGCATTGGCCTTTGTTAAAAATACATTGTCACGCCATTAAAGTTGTCTGGGGGACACGTTCACCTCCTGTACAGCAGGTGTGCATACAGCAGTCGGCCTCCCAGAGATCCACTAACACACGGGCACCCTTCTCCAGCCATTAACTTAAAGCACCGCTACAGAGAATAGGAACTATAATGTTATTTCTTGTACACACCAACCCTCCTCCCCCACACAGCACTACAATTGAATGAAAGCTTTTCCTCTTCTCATTCCATTCCTATTAATGAACTGCCTGCATGACAGAGATTTGTTTTTTTCACAGAATTAGTCTTCAGCTGGAATATAGTTCAAAGCAATGCACTTCTAAATGGTTGTGTACATCTTACCTTTACATTACTGCCTGAGGACTAGAAATGCTAAATGGAATTTTATCATGCAATAACAAAAGCACAGAACTCCTGTCATAAAACATACACGTACACAGGAAATGGGAATTGGACTGTTGCGAGCCTAACCACCTCAATTATTACGGTGCCTTGAGGACCTTGGTTAATGTGGCCTTTTCTCATTTCTTCCATAATGTGCATTCAAATGGGTAAACTATAGGAAGGCTATTCATTTACCCAATATCACTGGCATATTTTAAAATGTTCAAAATTTCAGCCCTCCACAAGTGCTAACTGCAATATTCCCAGAACAGTTTACAGACACTTTAAGAATTCAGCGCTTGCCTAAAACAAACATCAAACACCAGGATGTTTCATCCTTTTCCACGGTATAAATGCTATAAATGTGCACAGAAAACAGACACTTTTTAATGCACCATCTGAGGCAGCAAAAAAGAATTTTAAATTCAACATGAAATATTTCAAGAAATATTTATTTTGAATTAAAAGAAATAAAATGGCTCCAGTGGCTTTTAGTGCAGGATGGAGCATTATTTCTAACCAAGGTGAAGACATTAATTCGCAAGACCTGCCAGTCCTACTGCAAATAAAGGGGGCGTGTTCGATAACTACTCCCCGAAATGGGGGGCATGTCCAGTGGCTACTCCTCCACACAGATCACCTCTGCTGCAGATTTTATCACGGGTCCCAAACAGCAACACTGCAAGAAGCCAGTGCACATCCTTTTGTTAATGTAACAGATAAACACACATTTCAAGCATACTGGTGTTCTGCTCAGCAGGATTCCACAATGGAGCCAAAAGTGAAATGTATAAAACGAGTATAAGTAGCAATGCAGAAATACAGATTTTATTTATTTTCTCAGTACAATGATGAAAATGTAAGAGTTAAAAATGGAGCAATATGAAACCACAACCCCACCATAGAGGGGACCCTCAGGTGCTGTCACACATGCCCGTTGTGCCCCGCGTGCCCTGAGGGTGTGAGGGCATGGTGCTCATTTCCACAATGTAAATCCATAACCTGTCATTGAGTGCTATTCACACAATGAACCTGAGAGAACCGTCAACAGGAGGGCACACTGCTGCAGGTTTGGCTGAGGATCATCACACAAACATGACATCTGTGATATGAAAGGCCATTTAAGATAAAAATCTCCTCCTGCTCAGTGACATCCCAGCGCAGATCATTGTTCAACCATGACGTCCATTTGCATGTTAAATCAGCGAGAGAGAACACATTAATATCTGTAATCCTACATGGCTTGTCACCTGCTTCCAGCACAAACTCTACATGGGAGTCATGATTCACTTGAGGGAGCGGGCCAGCCTGGGAGGATGTGTACCTCCAGTCGGTGAGAGTCGTGTACCTGGCAGAGCTGAGTCATAGGGGCAGATCAGCCTCAGTGTGCCATCTGGAATATGCACACTGGGCAGAAATCCACAACATCACAAACACAAACTGCTGTGCCGCTCTGCAACAGGGTGACACACAGGAAAAATGGCAGAACATGTTGTCACCACTTCAAGTGCCACATTCCACCTGCCACCACACAACCCTCCAAATGTCAAGTGTGGGGATGAACCCAAATAGATATCACACATCAACAGAGAGTCACCTAGTTTTAGCATATCACTTTCAACTACAGAAGCCAGCTGCTTTCTCACAGACCTGCACAAATATATCCTACATAGGTTCATGCTCAAGGCAAACAGACCTATTCTAAAGCCTAGAATATATAAAATCAAATCACAGCTTTGGATTTCCTCCCCGTGTCTTCAATCTCCTGCAAGAGTAAGAGCAGTCAGGGTACTGCAGCAGAATGTTCTCAAGTGGGCGCTAATTAGAAACACATCATCTCTCCCCGTAGCTCCTAAACAGGATTTCCTCTAAGCTCTTTCATGCGCTGCAGAGCAGAGCACCGCCTGAAGTTACGCTGCGGGTGCCTTAAGCGGCGCTCTTCCACAGGTCTGCGTATCTGACCCGAGCAGTCAGGAGGCAGAGTGGCGGAGTGCCGAAGAGCCTAATGCCCACTTCTCTTCGTTCCGTCGACACAAACACCCTGCTACCCTGCAAGGGTGTGTAATACAACTCAGCTTAAATGGCCTATGTTATTTCAAGTCCACTCTTTGATGCTTCCCAGACACCCACTGCAAAGTGGCTCCATAGACTGAGAAGGAGGTGTCTATCACATGCCTGTCTCACACCCTGCGTAGGAGAGGAGTGTCACTACTCTCCCACACACCTCACACTCGCACACATTACCTGTGAGACTCTGTTCAGAAACAGCAGTCCTATAGCTAGTGTCAGTAAGACCTACAAGCCAGTTTTGTGACAACTGTACTTCCCGTTTCACTGAAGTCCAGCCCTGGGTCACAAGCTCCAGCTGGGCACCTCACATCCTGGGATGGGTGCAGCTGGATAATGAAGGGGGAGGGGGACGCTGACCATTCCTCTCTTAGCTGTCAGCTAGAGCCCAGAAAATTACAGCCCTCCCCTGTGGCCACGTCCCAGAGAAGGCAGAAGGAATGGGCAACAGTCCGGAAACACTAATCTGCTCAGGGCTGACACCTGCACTGCTCAGGGACGCCAGTACACTGGGGAGAAGGGAACCACATTGGCCAGAGCAGGTGACCAGAAACTCTGCTGTAATCATGACAAAGGAGAACTGGCCCCTACCCTTGTTACTGATGGGTCTTCTCCTAGATCATTCTTGCGGAGAGAAAAAATGTAACAGGGAGGAGTCAGAGCCCACCAGATCTCTGCTCGCAAAGGCAACGTACTGTAAAAACTGTGGTTGGGCAAAAGGAGGTCTAAAGTATTGTTCAGTCCAAAAGTTCTATAAGATAACCTAAAAAAACAAGTAAACCTCAAGCTTTATATGATAGCCTATTATCTCCATGGTTGGGAACATTCCAACGTGAAATGTTCACTCAGTAGTTTGACTGGTGGTGTGACCGGCTCCCATGCCTTCTGAGAGCAGAAAGTCAGGCAACCACTTCCTTCCACTCTGCCCCAGCTTTGCCTGAACAAAAACAAATAGTAGATCCTACATCAGAGACACAGCAGCAGTGTCTCAGGGGGATGGGGCGTAAATCCACAACTGAAGGCACAGATGTCACAAATCAAGCCTTCAGACATGATGATCCTAGCTTCGATTTCCACAAACAATATACTATTACACAGGGCTGCACTACGAGGCCATTGTGAGAATCTATCTGTAGACGCTGCTCAAAGTGTTTACGTATTCAGAAGCCTTGCCGAGCGAATGGGCCTGAGGTGAACCACTACTTAATGAGCAGACATGAGCAGACGGATAAATAAATCCCCACATCTCCAGTGTGGGTGAGGGGAGGCATGTAAAGCCAAACCAGGCAGCTGGCTGACATCCAGCATAACACCTGGCCCCAACTGCCAGCGTCGGCCAAGGAAAAGAAATTTCTGTGATAGGGCAATTTCAGCAAACCACACAGTACACCCCAAGGGAGCACTGCGACCACCAGCACACAAGTGAATACACAGGGCGGAGAAAGTCATCGAGTCGTGCTTTACGTCACTCGTGGTGTGAAAGCTTTTGCGCCCCAGTAGCTATCAACTAAATATCACATTTACAGGAGGTCAGTGAGGTAACATTTATTAATGGGGCAACTTTATGATTTTTTTCTAATTTTTCCATCTAGATAAGAGACCTTTAAAGGAAACATCCTTTAAAAGAGTCATGATATTACAGCAAAATATACAAAAAAGCAAACCTTGAAATGTAAGGGTCTCATAGCAATTCAGTCACCATACAAATTCCAAAAGTGTTATATGTGCTATGGTCCATCCCCCAATAAATATTCTGGTCTGTCAGTTCAGGTGAGGGTTGTGGTTAACTTTTATTTCAGCTGAAACACCAATCCCCCTGCTGAATAACTAAAATGCTCTCTTTTGGTCTCCACTAGAGACAAAGAGTAATGTGTCAGAATTAAATGTGGCTATTTACTGTGTGAGATGAGAACTGACCTCAGACCCCTCACAGGGTTATCTTCTACAACACACATCTCCCCCGCCCCATTCTCCTGCTGTTTCAAGACGGCAGGGGCTCAAGTTCATTACGGCACCCGCTCCCCACTTCAGTTCCTCCATAAATTAACGTGATGACTGCTTCTTATGTTCATAGAGATGCTACTAGCATTGTGTCTGTCGCTCTGCTAGGCAATCCAGACTTCATGAATATTTAGATATCAATATGAAATTTTTAGCTGCCTAAAATGTTACCCTGAGACTTTTTAAAAACCACTACACAACATAAAGGCCAAGAAACCTCTTGAAAAAGTTAGGCCTATAAATGATTAAACCTGTGATGCTATTTGTTCTCCAGCAGCAAGGTTTTGGAGTGCCTTTACTGTGCAAAATATCTCCCAGCTTGCTCATACAAGGACTCGACAATAAGAGACAGGGGAGACCTTAAAACAGAAAAAACAAACAGAAAAAACACTTTCACTGCATCACAGGCTGCAATGAAAAGGAAGCTTCAATGAAGCACAAAGACACTTTTGCCTGACTAGATGATATTAGAATAACCATCACTGCAGCCAGCAACATGGAAGTGTAAAGGACCAGGTAGCATCCATAACAAAGGGCACTGACGGCCCCTTATACGGGTCAGTGATGAAACATACAGCGGGAGTTGCACTTTCAGTGCTGCCTGAGAAATGCAGAAGTAACCGCACATGCGAGCAAAACTACAAGCAGTCAAGGCAAGTGCACCCACAGGAAGGACTGGCATTTATTTTTCATGACTTCAATGCAAAATTTTTAGGAGGGGAGGAAATTAAGGTGTGTGCTCCCCGCAAAGGGACAGAAAACATGCCGTGTGGTACAAATTATTCGTCTTGTGTGAGAATGTTGTCAGAGTCCCAGGCTGCCAGTGGCACTGTCACTTGAGTTCAGGACCACTGACTACAGCCAGGGCCCCAGCAGTTCTCACTTTTCACACTCCCATATCTAAGTTTGACCTGAAAGCTGGGGACTAAAGCAACCCTACAGATGCTTGTCAACAGTGGAGGGGCGTTCTGAAAACATCCATAGCACTTTCATTCCAACCTACTGCTTTTCAAAACAGAGAAGAGGCACAGTTACAATCCAGACAACAGTGGGAACTGCAGCTTGGTCAACAGGTATGCTGTAGTACAGAAATCACAGCAGGACAACACATGCAAATTGTTCACAATGAAATCAAACTGTTCCACTATAACCAGGAAAACAATACAACTAAATTGTTGTCACTTCATAACTACCTCGATCCAAAAGAGCCCTACATCAAACACAGGTTTACATTAACTGCCTTGGACAGCATTTCCTCTTGCTTTAAACTAACCCTGGTGTCTCTATTTGTTGAAGCTATTTAAAAATTGCAGTGAACAAGAGAAAATTTGCCGCTTTAAAAAAGACACGCTTACTGAACTCGAAGCAGCTGTCTTCAACAGCAAAATAGGAAGTAAGGTATCAGTTAGGTTCCCACTTTTCAACAAGAAAGGGTTTTTTAAGACCACTGTGGACTGAAAAAAGAACAAAAAGATGTAAGTAGGAAACAGTGTCTGTGCCAATGTGAAAAACCCCACGAAGCTGCTATTGAGAAACGTATAATCAGGTAAATCAACTGTACATCCATGTGACTAACTGAAGGGCCTGTATTCAGAGTTGCATATACAGGTTTAGCGTACTACAGCATGCCACAACCAAAAGGATGGAAGAGATTGGTAGAAAATAACATCAGACCACTGTAAAACAGTGTACAACTGGCAAAAATGTCACATCTTAGGAAATTTCTCAGAAGAATATCCTTCAGAAATATCCCAGGACAACAACAAGAAAAATCATACTGGACCTTCGCAAAAACCACAGGAACACGGCCAAGGATCTGTAGGCCTCTCTTAGTGGAGCTGATGTGAATGTTCAAAGTCAGCAACACAAAGGGAGCTAGACAGACAGGGAGAAGGAGTATCTGCAACCCAGCAGATTTTACACAGTTTTCTCTTTAGATGGATGCGTGTAAAGTGCATCTTTCCTTCTGCAGGTAAGAGAAGCAGTATTTGGGGTAAAATGCTAAGCTTCCCCACATTATTGTGTCCTACATGGTCAGAGGAGTAATGCAGTTAAGGCTGTTTATCTGCCTATGGATTTGGGCAAAACTTAACTGAAGGGACAACTTATTTACAAATATGGCAAATTATTGTAGAGGAGAACATGAAACCCACCACTTATGAGATTAAACCTCACAGACGATGGGGAATGATACAGGTATTGATGAATACCAAAGTGATTTCCGTAGGTTTTACAAACACTGACAATGTTCTGTGTAATCCAGTCCTGTGTGGTGAAGGTCAAATGGAACATGTTCTAGAAAACCAGAGATACTGTCCTGGAAGACAGCTCAGCAACTGGTCGTCCACAAATGGAATTAATCCACCTGTATACAAAATTTGTAACTGAGCTAATACATCACTGGTTTCTACACATGCACTGAATCATATTTATTCATTTTGAACCAGTATAGCTTCAGCTGTTCAACAACACATCAAATTAGTGAAAATAGAATCTACTTTTCATAACAGTGAGGACATGTTCTCATTAAAAGAGGCCTTCGTGGTATCGGTGTGACATTTACAGACGGACATAAAGGTCCACATACCCAGGCAACCCTCTATGTTCTCAGCGCACAGTTCTTCTTCAAAGCAGCTTGAAATTTGAGGAAAGAGACCTGATATTCTGGAGTTCAGCTGCTCTCAGTTCTGCTGGGCTTCTGATCACAAGTTCAGTTCCTTAACCACTGGGCTAAATTAAGTCTTTGTTTGGAATACTATTACTGCAGTACTCCCTGTAGTGTCAGCAGTGCTGAACGATCTACATGGACCTGACCCAAAGCCTTCCAGAAAATCTCAGCCCATTGCTGAAAATTTTCATTGATTTGCCAACAATTTATGACCCTGAGAAGCGATATCTGCCATGGACCGGTGTCCTGTCTGGGATCTGGCTTCCTAGCCTAGCACCCAGTGATAAGAGATAGGAACAGCCTCTGGACCACAGTAACCCTGACCAGAACAAGCTGTTAAGGACGGCTGGAAAAGCAATGTAAATTATTAGTAATGTTCACATTGGCAACGCCTTTGTTCAAGGTGACATACAAATGTTAAGTAACAAAATTTAAATTCATTTGCCCCTTTCATAAAGCTGGGAATTCTTACATCACCAAATTACAGGTAAGTTTCCTTGATCACGAGTGGGATTTGAACCTGAGACCTTCAAATTGTAAGACTGCACCATCTACAGCCTAGCTGTTGATATATAGTATTACAAGAACTATTTGAGTGTTCAAATGAGAAATGAGAAACATGGATAAATAACCTGTTATGAATAACCAGTTGTCCAGATTTGGGTCACAGGTTTGGCGCCTATCCCAGAAACACATTACACACCCTGAACAGGATGCCAGGCCATTGCAATGCGACAATTTAGTCACCAATTAACCTGAAACACACACTTTTGGTCTGTGGGAGGGAACCAGAGCACTTGGAGGAAACCCTAACAGACACAAAGAGAACATGCAATAAATAATCTGTATTAAATTCCTGTCGTGAAGGTCGCTTTGAACAAAGGCGTAAGTTAAACAAAGAATTTTTTTTTATTATTTAGTGTTGAAAACCCCAGGTTAAAACCTCACATCAAAATGTGTATGAAACACACACACACAGAGGAGCAGCACTGTCCTCAAATTCCCAGTTCAGTTTAAGCGTCTCGTCTCCCTGAAGGATCCCCAGGCGGTGTCCATGGAGGACTCCCCGTGTCCCCACTAGTGAACACTGTGTGTGTGTGTGTGTGTGTCCGAACTGCGATACTCACTGAGAATCCGGCCCAGAAGGGACACGAATGCCGCACCCGCGGCGACGTGGTGAGCGCGAGCGCCGCGAAGCTCACCGCCACGATGAGCCCCCCGAGTACCATCTGACAGACCCCGAGCGCCAGCATCACCCGACCGCGAGTACGAAAGTCCCGCAGACCGGACAGCCCGCGGGTCAAGGATGCGGGGCGCACGGACGGAGCGCGGGGTGGCGCGCGGAGCGGCATGGTCGCGAGGGGACGGGTGGACGGAGGAGCGCGCGTTGTCTCAGTGCGCGACACGTTCTGACGGAGCGTCCGCGTGCGAGAAAGGCGCAAGCTCAGCGAGGAGACCCCCGAAGGAGCGCACAGACAAACTGAGACACATGAGTCAGTAGCGGCGGCTCGCAGAGGGACGCCTCCATCCGGCGGGTTTAGCACATCCGCTGGTGCTGCGGGAAACCGGCGGCTCGCGTTCAAATCCGCCTGTTCGCGGGAGCTGTTGGGAACGCGCCTCACGTGGAGCAGAGAAACAGGCTAACGCGGGGGGTGGCATCCAGCGCGTGGTGCTTCTCGTGCAGCTCCTTTGCTGCGGGGACCGCACAGACAGTGTCCATCGTGGTGTCCCTGTCCCTGTCCGTGTCCTCCAGGAGCGGGGGGGGGGTATCCTCCTCCAGTACCTCTTTTCGCCTTCGTACACCACGGAGGACTGTGAGATCGGCGATCCTCCCGGCTGTGGAATTGTGGGACGTCAGAGTGTTGGGGAGGCTCTGTGTGTGTGTGTGTGTGTGTGTGTGTGTGTGTGTGTGTGTGTGTTGTGTTGGGGGGGTGGAACCGATAAATGGGAACGCAGCAAAGTAATGAGTGCATAGTTTCTACTACTATTATTATTATTATTATTATTATTATAGCACCTTGGTCTATTTTTGTATATTTGCATTGTGGTTTACCTATTGACAGGGTTTCCCAGGAAGCCGCAGAAGCAGGTTGAAATCCAGCAACTCTGACGGACACAACCGTATAATAAAGGTGGCCGGTGAACTTCAGCGCCACCTGGGTCTTAGTGCAGCACGCGGAGTAACCGGGACAACTTTGCGGGGTTCCATCTGTTGACTAGAACATGTCTGCCAGTTATCGTATGAGATGGAAATAATGGGATTTAAACCAACCCACTCATACAAAATGAGGGCTGAGAACCTGCTGAGCAAGTGGCTGGCGTTAACTATGGTACTTTCCACCTTGGTACCACAGATTTGTGTAGTGAGCTGCTTGGCATCATTTATACAACTGGGTATGTTTTACTGGAGCAGCTCAGGTTAAGCACCTTCCTGAAGGCTACTACAATAGGGAGTCAAAACTGTATACACCTTTCCCTTTGATCCAGACCCAGTTTGTTCCTGCAAATCCATCTGTGAAGCCAGGGTCTGAATCCCAAAAAGCTGCTCCCATTGTTTATTATGGGAAAAATTATGAATCCTCTGTGGGACAGATCAGCGTTCAAAATGATGTGCACAGCCATTAATAACACGTTTCACCCGGTTTCATGAAGTGCTGCTCTGTGTGTGCTGTGTGGGACTGGGCTGGGTCCATTGTGGATGTTGCGAGTCGGCACCCGGCTCTGAAACACACAGCTGTTGCTATTCCAACTGAACTTAGGCCATACGTTCACATTCCTTCATTTTCTGCAGAGGCACAGAACACAGAATGAACATTAGCACCTTTTCCAACAAAGGATGGGTTACAGATGCAGACCTGTGACCAGTCTAGCAGTCTGTTAGTCCAGAGCTGCCATTTTTGCTGTTACACCAGTAGCTTCATACAGAAGTGATATGTAACACAAAGTATGACCGTGACTGAGGTACGTTTATGGGGACATTACTAGATGAGGAAAGAAGTGGATCCAAATGAGATGTGTTTGAAGGCTTTCTTGGAAGTCAAAAGGGATTCAGCAGTTCTGAAGAAGAGAGGGAGCTCATTCCATCATATCAAAGCTAAAAATTACGTACTTTTTATTTTGGACCTTGTGTGGGACCACAGAGTGTCCAGAGATGGAGGTAGTGCAGGTACTGCAAGTATCAGGGTGCGGATTACTTGACTGTCTTGTATGCTGTGACCAGGCTTGAACTTGAGGTATGCAGGTACAGGGAGCCCATGGTAACACATTAAATATGACTTATTATTATTATTATATCAATAATAATAATAATGTGGATGAAATGAGTGAACTGTCCAGTTTGAGAGAGGGATGATGGATATGCTGAGAGATGAAGGATCTCTGTCCTGTAGAAACTGAGATGTAAATGCTGGTCAGTCTTACAAGCAGTACTAAGTAGCACAAGCAGCCTGTATCACCAGAGCTCTGTACACCAACTTACCACAGTCCCCACATCTGTAGACGTGGGATCACGACCCGCAAGGTCCACAGGATACATGCTGACCGGTGTCTGATCTACACCCGAAACAATCTAACATTTTAACTACATAAATGCTTCAATAAAGGCATTCATTTATGTCCATCCTCTGCAGCCCTGGAGGATCAGCAATGGGGACTGACCTCTGACAAATAATTCAATGACCTAATGGGACAGTTAAGACGTGCACAATGGTAATGACAACATACAAAGAGCCTGTTATAAGCAACCATGTACAGTAGTTGGGTGAGGGTAGTTTAGGGCTGTGTGCATTTTAGAATTTTTAGTGATTCGAATGCAGAATGTATATTACAATCTTAAGTTTCTCTTCTATTGTTTTGTTTTTATGCATTTTGTTTTTGTGAAAACAAAACAGTAAGAAAAAAACAGCAAATAAGGGGAATAAATTGCCTTTCTTTTTCAAGCACCAGCGTATGCCAAGTTTGCTTCTGATCTAAATGCTAGAAGAGCCTGAAAGTTGCTATAGAATATAAAGTGAAAGATTACAATGTTATATTATCTTTAAGTCCCAAACCAAGCTGTGTCTCATATGATGCGCTGGTGTCCAGGGTTGAATCCGCTTTTCATAGTAAGAAGCTGCTGCTCCCTCTAGCGGTTAAAAAAATCCATTTGTCCTTATAAATCACACGTGCGACAGGGCTGCTGTCACCCGAAGCCACTGCAGGAGCACAGAGGGTGAAGGCAGCGTGGCAGGGTACACAGGACAGAGTGCTCGTTCGTCAACAAGCATTTTCTCTCTCTTCCCCTCACAAACACACACGCAAACACACGCAGTTCGTCAGCGATTTACCTAAACCATATTTTGAGTGTGAGGAATCATGCTGAGAACATGCAACCGACATGCTGTGAGCCAGACGTGAACCAAAATTCCTGGAGCTGAGAGATGCCAGTCCCACACTCTTCACCATCATGCCAGGGTTAAATAATTTAGTGAAATTTCTAGTAAGTCAGATGTTGACAGTTCATGTCTTTTTGCCCCGTGACAGAATTCAGCAGGCTTCACCTTTGAGTTTTAGCATTTTACTGCAAAAAATTACATTGAGCTCTTGTGCTCCTGCATTGTACTCACCTCTGTTGACTCTGTGGTCTTCAAAATAATATAATATATATAACAATAATAATAATAATAATAATAATATATAATGGCTCTCAATCAGTTAAACTCTTAACTGTCCACAGACCAGTCAGTTAACTGCATGAAGAGTTCGCATTATACACGTATGTATGATTCCAGTGCAATATCTCATCACTTTTAAAAATCCTGCTATTTATGTGTCTCTTATGTGACATTCAAAGAGCTGCCCCAGAGCAGAGAAACAGTGTTTTGGACAAACTGAAGATAAAAAGCAGCATCACATTGTACATTTTCACCTCACAAACATGGCAGCTCAGTCACTCCCATCACTTGCAGGATGGCAGACAAAGAGCCTCGAGCGCCACTGCAGCAGTGATCCACACCGCCACCTGCTGTGTGGAGGTACCTATTACACACATTACTGAGTCAGGTACATAACACAGTCTAGAACCAGCCGCCAACCCCCTTCCCTAACCCCACACACCCAAACTCCTTTTTAACTGCAAAATCTCCGATTGTGAACAGCTTTTAAAAACCCAACACGTACAAATGTAAGCCTTTTCCACTAACAAGTCAAAGGCAGGATTATTTTAAAAAGGATTTTATTAATTGATAGTGATATACTTAGAAATGTGTTGCAAAGAAAAAAACAAAAAAATGTAAGCCACAAATGAAGAAATGCTAAAATCAGACTGAAGCAGTGTTATATCTAAAGAAAATAGTAGTAGTGTGCCATAATAAATCGTCTATTAGTACAAAAATACATTTTGGGGCACACCATACAGCATACAGTATCACAAATAAATGAAGGGAACACTTCTCAAAGCAGACCCTTTCAAAGTACAGAGTTTTAAATTATTTCAACCGAGCACTTTTTTGTTCAGTAAATAAGCATAGAAAGGTTTTGTGACCAATAAAAACGTGTATATGCAGTGTGTATATATTGGTAAAAAAGTTGGAATTCTTACTGCTACGTTGCAACTTCCAAGGCTCAAGGGTATTTTCAGAATACAAAGAGAACCATTTTACCTTTTTAGAAACTCTTAAGTTTAGTTTTATACAAAATAACAAAAATACAAAAGTTCATTTACAAACCAAGAACCAAGGCCATATTCTAGCATTATGTACAGCCATAACTTCAACTCTGTTTAAAAGTTCTCTTTTCCTTTTGACTTCATGTGCATAGCAGAAAAAGAAAACAAACTTTTTCTTCAGCCTCGATTGCTGATGTGTGCTGAACCCAATTTCATTTACACAGTGGGTTGACAAAATGGCAAGAGACCTTTATTTCATTCTTTACCACAGCTTTAAAAAAACAGAAAAGAGTGAAAGAAACGAACAAAGTGAACACGCAGATAAGGCATCACTGCTTGTTAGTGAGAGACGGGGGCTGGATGTGGGGCTGAGCAGGTTTGGGACCTGAGTTGTAGCACATGCATAGATCGAGACAGTGGGAGGAGAGGTCCAGTGCTTAAAAAAATCTAAAATACAAGTCAATATTCTCATCTAAGGTAAAACTTTGTATTAAAAAAACATTAAGTATAAGAAAGAGAAGGATACAGTGGTACGGGCTGGTTCTGGAAATCCCGTCAACTTCATTTTCATCGTTATCTAAGAACCTTCAAGATGCTCGCCTCACCTCAGGCACAGCACTTACAAACCTTCACAATGCGCTGTAACAATGGCAAACGCCACTGCGACCTTTATGTGTCACCTAAACTGCCATTAAAGAACTTCTACTGGTATTACCTTTATCCACTTCATTATTTTTTACAACTTCAAAACGTGTGTTTCTGTATACACACACCCAAACTTCACATAAACACTGACGTTTCTTTTTAAATGTCCTTCTAACTTCCTTCTAGAAAAATCCTCACAACATTATTTTTTCCATCTACTGGAAATACGCACATACTGGGCATGCAAGCCAACAGTTCTGAACTTTTTCTTTTTCAGCCTTTAAGCACCTAAAAAACTATGAAGAAGGGAAAAAAGACAGAAGAACTCTCAGGAAGACAGGAGCCCCCCTCCACCTTGTGACGTTTGTGGTGCAGTAAATGATGCTGGATGGCAGAGGGTTAATACTTTGTCAAGTGATGCCCACCCACGTTGACGTGAGGGTGCAGCCCAGCCGGTCCCCACTGTTCATTCGCCAACAGGCCGGTTGTGTCCCTTTCAGAAGTGGTCGATGAGCACAGATACACAGTTTGCCCCCACTAAGTAGTTCGGGTCTCCAGGAAGGGATTTGTTCTGCCAACTCTTGGGGTCACCTGGAAGGCAGGGTGGGACAGTAGACACACAGAATCCATGGTGAGAACACACTACAGACACTGAGTGGATTCTAAGCTAGACTGCTGTAACTACATTTAAACGTTTGGGTTGTTCTTAATAATGAAACACTGACCACCTGCAACACTTAATTCATCGTGATGACTCTGTGCTTCAGATGAATAAAATAAAAACTTGGAATGTTCATCTCTGAAGAAGAACTCCAAGAGCCTTAAGACCACCATTGAACTCTGAGTCTTACTACAGTATGGATCTGTTCCTGACATCATCCAGATGAAAAAGCTGATTTTACACTCTGCTCATAAAGAAAGGCAGGGAGGGAAAAAAAATCACTTCTGTTTGAAATTGCAGTGTCCACCAATAAGTAGCAAACACTAAAAAAAGCAGAAAGAAGGGCGGGTATCTTGGATTACGAGGAAGAGCCAAAACCAAGCTGGGTTCAGTCCCAGCCATTGTTCTCCTTCCAGTATTTCAGAGTTCAAAGCTGTTTCAGAGTCCAGGGTTGAGATACAAGTGGAGTGTAAATGAGACAAAAGAATGGTCTTGTTTTACATTAAGAGGATTAAGCCCTTAGTCCTGTAATCCTCTGACAATGAGGCTGCACTCCCACGTACCCCAAATGGGGGCTAATGAGTCACTAATCCTCAGCACTGCCAAGTTTACAGTAAAGACACAGAGCTAAGGCTCAATATACAATTTTGCCATGTTTCTGCACATTCCACAAGATCCTGGGCAGTAAAATATAGTGTCCTTGAAGTGCACTGGAAGAACAGCCAATAGTGGGTGGTGTTTCAGGTCAGCTGAGTAAATGAGGAGTAAACAACCACATACAAGCAAGCAAGAAATGTCTCAGGAAAAAGCAGTGCCTTAAGAATTTCTTCTGTTGACAATGATTGGCACGTATTGTCACTGCATGGTGGCCTGAACAACACACAAAATGAAGTATAATTGCTATCAAGTCCACTGAAACAGCACATCAAAGTCAGGAGGGTAGAGGAAAAACAAACTGATCTTTAACAACAAAATTAAAGATTAAAACGGAGGAGCTAAATTTGGAAGCGATACTAAGTGAATTGACAAGTGAACAGAAGAATGGATGAAAGAATTAACATCCCTTTGAAACCCACAGCCATTAATTCAGCAAAGCCTCACCAAGAACCCCAAAAGGACAGAGAGGACAGCATACCCGACGAGGAGTCGGAGGATTTTAGAGCGAAAGACCAACCGTCGGGGGTCATGGACGCACAGTGAGGCAGGCGCAGCTCCACAGGCTTCTGGAACTTGAGACCGTGGGGGCCACACATCACCAAGGGGCTCAGCAGGGTCTCACCTGCAGGGGGTGCAAAAAAAAAAAAAACCCAGTGAGCACCAGAGTAATATGTACTTAAAGGCAGGATTTTTTTTTTTTTTTTTTAAAGCAACAAAGATTAACATAAGTGTAGAAAAAACTAAACCAGATGCAGTCATACACACAGAGGTACTGGTAACCTACAGAAAATCAGTAATGGTCAACTCATAAATCACCACCAAAAGCTCTCAACTTAACCTACCCAACACAAGCATGCAAGTTAAAATTTGAAAGCAACAAAAAGGAAAACTGAATTTATGAACTGCCAGTATGGAAAAAAAGCCAGTCCAGGGGTGGTAAGCAGAGAAGTCAGTTTTACACACCAGTTTACAAAAGATTAACTCACTGCCAGGCTCCTGTGTGAAAACTGCCTAAGATAGTTACTGTGAGCTGAGATGTGGTGATTGGCTGATTTTCTGTGCAAAATGCATAATTTGAGGGCATGGATTAGTAAGGAGACCCATAGCACACTTTGAGTCACTCACCCTTCTCCTTGTCCAGTGGTGGCAAGATGCTGTTGTCCCTGCACACCTTGAAGTAGATCTCCTGCTCCACACCTTCAGGGATAGCGCCCTGGGGGATGATGATGCTCACTCCCGTCTCGATGGAGCTCAACACCCCACCATTGCTGTTGAATACACCCCGTGCTGTGGCCACTACTGTGTGCCCTTCATCCTCTTCATCATCTTCCAGTGCACTTGGGCTATGGGACAGAAAACAACCAGAGAATGGAACCAGCAACTTGAAAGGGATGGACTGCAAGCAAAGACCAGAGTCCTTACCTGACCGGAATGGCTTTGGGGACAGCATTGATGTTGTTCTGCTGGTACTTTGGCCTGCTGTCCTCAGCCGGCTGGGGAGAACTCTGGGGCTTGGCAGCACTGTTGGCCTGTAAAACACCTGGAGCCTTGGGAGTTGGTTCGGCTTTAGGTGGCCCATCATTGGGGAGGAGATTGTGGTTGAACTTGGGGCTCTCAAACTTGCGTTCAAAGGGTCGAGCTGAAGTTGTGAAAGGTTTGGGGACATAGCGATTGTAGCTGGAAGTGGGCTTTGTGGGCAGTTCGGTGCCATTAACTGGGGACTTCTCTGGAAAGCTCTTCTGAGGCAGGTAAGTGCTTTGGACTGTATCCTCACGGTTGGCTGGTCTGAGGCCTGACAGGTCAGGCTTTGCTTTTGGAGAGCCATGGGGATCAGGCAGGGCATTGCCTGGATAAAGGGAAGGGGTTCAAAATATTGGGTAGGTTAGTACACTTCCTCCCACAGTAGGAACAGGTACATAGACACACACACACAGTGAAGTACAAAACATTTGGTTCTACTGCATGTAAGTAGCCTCTTAGTTGGGACAAATTCTTTGTAGAGGACACATCCAAGAGAACCTACCGTCAGTCATAGGGGGTTTGGGCAGCATTGCAGAGGGGGGTACAGGTGTGATCTGTGGCACAGGCTCATATCTCTTCTCTGCAGGACTTACTTTCTCTGCTGACTCCACTCTGAATGAAAGAGAAATCAGGGACACTCTTACAGAATGGCTCAGACTTATTCCAAAAATGAGATTAACATGCAGAGTCAGTGGAGAACATCAGTGTCATTCCAAAAAGCAAACGAACCCAGAAATGGAGCAGAGCCAACAGATCAATGGCATTCAATGTCTCTGCACTCAGCTATCAACACATTCCCACCATTGGTAGCACTATTTTTTGCATGCTTTTTAGTTATATAAGGCTGGGAGAGCAGATATAAATCCATCTTTCATGGAGTCCGTTTTTTCTATGAAATCACTCAAACTCCTACTTGTAAGGGGTTGTTGAATAAGTAAATAATAGTATCGGGGGTATTAATTCCTGGATGAAAAAGTAACATCAAAATATGTTAACTGAAGTAAATAGTACTTTTCACAAATGACAGCAATAACACTTTAAAATGTTTGTAACAAAAAAGTTATTTTATCATCCAAATTGTTAAAACTGCTATGAACTGTGTGGGTTTTTAATTTTGGACCGTCAGTGTCACCTTTGGACTCCAACTAAAATGAAAAGAGAAACACCTTACAAAAATGTAAGGAGATTGCAATGGAAACTGATCTGAATCAAATATTTTAGTTGTGAATTATTCCTATTATAATCAATGTTGTGGTTGGTTGAGACTAAATGTGGCATTAAAGAGGAAATATGCACAGCAGTTTGTTCCTATCGAGGTGCAGTGTCTGCATGTTTTTCAGAGAAATTCAGTAGGTAGGGAATATGTCTTGGAATGCGTGGTGGTTGTAAAATTACTGTTACTGGGAAAATGATGTGACACTGCATTGAATAATAAGTCCAATTTAAAACTGTATATTTTCATAAGCTGTTGTGGTTTTTCATTGTGCTGGAACTGAATTTATGAGCTAAGGGTGTTGAAAACAAATTAAGGAGTGTACAGCCAAAAAAAAAATCTTCCCAAACAGCAATACGGAAAGAAATATTTTCAGCTGTACCAAGAGACATTTGAAAATTTTACATTTTAAGCAAATAGAAAAACCACAAAACACTGCCAAACAGACCACTGCCAGACCTGCAATTCCATCTTTAACAGCTACAAGTCAGCGCAGGATCTGAGCATATGGAGCTCGCAAAACAAGCTCTTTCTTCAGTGAAAAAAGAGAAGTACACATCACCAGTGCACTACAGAACAGCTAGTGTACGTCACACACTGCAGTCTGCAGAAGGAGCCCTTGAGCTGTGCAGTTATAGCCATGTGTGGTGACAAAGGCATCTTCTGGCCCTTTTTACTCCCCACCTACTCCTGCTCAGGTACCCCATGTGAGTGTAGCTGCAGTGGGGCAGGGCAGCAGCAGGAGGTGAACAAGAAACGCAACAAAAAAGAAGAGAAATGAAAGAGGAGATTCTTTAAATTCCTTCCACACTCTCCCACAGAAAATAGAAAAACACAGGGCCAGCAAAGCATGCACTGCACAAAACCACAGGAAAATACCATAAGACTGACTCCACATGGTCTCTCTCTCTCATGATCACATGAAACTGTATTCTGTAAGATGGTGTGGCAAACCAGTGTTCTGAAGGCAGGCTCTCGCTCATTGTCAACAAACCCCCAAAGAATGACAAGTGAAAGAGAAAACACTAATTTATGCGTTTTGTGCATCATAAATTACAGAAAGACTCCAGGATTACTGCACCAGCAGTCACCAATCCCTCAGTAAGGGAAGTTTGGTGATCTAACGCTCCCTAACCTTGAATACAGCAGGCAAAATTAACACTAAACAGAAGTCATGAGGAGCAGGTTCCATTTCTGATCACTACAGGCGGCCTGACAAAATGGTAGAAAAAAGACCTTACTAGAGAATCAAAATAAAATTCAAATGTGTTGCTCATCACTGTAGAAGCAGTGATTAACAAATTTTTGGTCTCTCTTTTTTCTTTTTTAAACTCCAGGTGGCTTTTATAAAATATCAATTAGTAATAAGACACCAATCATTTACCAACACACACTTGGTTCATAATGGCAGACATGGTCAAAGCCACTGATTCTGAATTTAAATCAGAAAATATGACTTATTCTAGTAATCAGGCAAAGGCTCCAGTTCTGCAGAAATGGACCATTACTAAAGCAATCTGAATGTAATTTTGATTTCCTTTAGGGCTAAACAACATAATGACACACCAAAGCCTATGAAGCGAATCCAGATGGGTACTAGAGGCTGTAAGGGGTTACCTAGAGTAGTTATATGTTGGCTGCATCTGCAGCTGTGGAGGCTTATTGAGCTCCTGGAATCGGTTGGTATTAGGGGCTGTCTGAGCCGGAGCCTTGCTGTCAAAACTGCGCCGATCGAAGTAGGACAGCTGCTTCCTGTAGTATTCCTCGTCCTCATCAGGATCGTAGTTGCTGGAGCGCACAATATCATTGGCAGGTTTAGTCTGGGGCTTCTGAGGTTCAGGGGCTCTGAAAAGAAAGTGAGACCCAAAGGTGACAAACCAACACTTGCACCCAAAGTAACACAATCAAGAGGTAAAGCACCAAAACCAAGCTGTAAATGAGTAGCCAAACTCTTTCCACAGAAAAACTATAATAGAAGGCAGACAGAAATTGCCAGTCAATGCATATTGTCCACAAGACAGGGGAGACGAGGGTGGGTGTACACAGTTTTGATTAAACAATCATAATAGACAATAGGGAGCCAGATCATTAAAAAAGTCAAACAACAGAACTCTCCTTCAAACTGAGATTGAAGCTGCTCCTACCTTGTTTACAGCAAAGATAAAGGGGAAAAAAACATTTTTGAAATAAAAATCAATAATAGGCTGTCACTGACTGAGGCATGCACCCAGTTCTGTGGTGACAGGAAGTGAGGGCCTACCTGTAGGAGGACTTCTCCTGGTCCAGGTGGCTGAGTGAGCTGGCTTTGGGGACAGGGCCAGGGGCTGTCACAGGTTTAGGAGGCACATCCACTGGCTGGAGAACAAAAGTATTTCTCTTACTGACAGAACTTTGTGAGAATTCGTATTCAGTGCTTGAGGAAACAGCAATAAAATTTGCAATAAAGAAACATTTACCCTAAGGCCAGCGGAGTCTCCGGCTTCTTTTGCTCTGTCCACAGAAGCTGAGCGCTTGTTCTCAAACATCTTGACCCTGGTCAGCACTGACTGAGGTTTCATGGCAGGGTCCTCTTCTGGCTCATCCCGGGGAGGTGGGGGCAAAGGTTTAGGGACTGTTGCAATGACAGGCTCGCTGGGGGTGCCAAGAAGATCTTTTGGTGGCGGTGGCAGGGAGTCTGAGTTCACAGGGGGTTCATACTGGCCTGGCTTATAGCTGCGGTTCTGTGCCCCCTGATTATAGGGGTAGTACTGCCTGGGGGGCTCTGGAGAGCGTGGAGCTGCAGGAGAGTACACATGGGGCTCAGGGTCATAGCGTGGGCGTGTGTCATAACCCACTTGAGGTCGTGATGGTGGAGGTGGCTCATCATAGCGCACTGGGCCAGACTGGCTCTTGGGAGGTGGGTCGTAGCGCGGTCGGCCATCATAACCCAACAGCGCCTCATCGTAGCGCTGCTGCGAGGGGCTATAGTCACGTTCAGGCCCATAGTCAGCAGCGTGCTGGTTCTCAAAGGGCCGGAGAGCTGGTTGGTAGCTTGGCTGAGGAACGGCTGGCTGCTCATAGGGGGGCCACTGGCCGTCAAAGTGAGGCACACGGTTCTCATAGTGCAGGTGCGAGTCGAAGCTGCGAGACTTTGGTTCCAGGTAACTGCTCGTGTCATAGCGGAATGGTGGCTGCTCGTAATCTCTGTATGGCTGTTCATCCTGGTAGAGTGGCTGTGGCTCATAGGCCCCTGGCGGACCAATTGCTGGCCCCACTGTTGGCGGTGGCTGCTGCTGCTGCTGCTGCTGCTTCAACCCATGGTTCGGTCTCAAAGAGTCCTCTGGGGTATACAGATCCTTCCGATACATCTGAGTGTAAAATACCAAAACCAAAAAATGATCAGAAATGGAGACCAACACAAGCATGCCTTAATTTAACAGACCAGTTAATATCAAAAACCCACAAAAGCACACAACAGATGTTTAAAGACAAAAAGTTAGAGTCATTTCAAGCAAAAAGACTGAAGCAAACCTGGAACAGAGAATACTAAAAACAGTTATTGTTTGGTCAAAGATAAAGCTAAAACAGAATTAAATCTAAATATTACAAAAGCATATAAGGTAACTGCAACTTACCATATGCGAGTAAAATCTATGTTAAAATGGACTTTAATGAAATAACTAAATATAACAAAAATAAGCAAAATAAAACTACATGTCTTGCCACATCAAAATAATCTGGTGTGCAATCAAAAATAACCCAGTAAATCCTTTAAATTAATATCAAAATCTTGAGTTTTGACATGTAGCCTTCTAAAAGATGCAAAGAAACTAGATTTAAAAGAACATTCTGTTCTATGTTCAATAATTACAAGAGGCAGCAGCACACACTGACTTTCAGCGTTTTGTGGAAGTGCTGAACACCCAGAAGGCCACGTGTCAAAGTGAGGATTGCAGGCTAAGGACACAGCCCAAGTCCAGAGATGCTGCAATTTTAAACGTGCAAGTTTCCAAGACAGTAATAGTCACGGTGGTTTGATCCAATACCATCAACCAAACAAACCAGAAAACAAAACAGAAGTAAAAGCAAAAACTTTGCAGCCATGCAAAAAGTAACAAGCAAAGGAAGAGTGGCAGATTGTGGTCCTCTTCTGCCCCTCCCTTGCCGGGTGACAGTGGGGCAAGCCCCGCCCCTCCCCACTGTTCGTGTCAGCAGTGACCGCCGCACCCTGTCTGTCAGAAGCACACAGAGGACACAGCGCTCATGCAGGAGTGAGTGGAAAGCGTGGAGAAAGGCAGGCAGCCAGTAGCAGGGCAGGTTCGGTGGCGGGTCGGGCCAGGTCCGGAGGTGGACGGTGGCGGTACCTTTGGTTCTGAATTAGGCAGTCCAGACTGGAGGGGGTCGAGTGTCGGGGGCTGAGCTAGCTCAGAGGCGGACCTCCTAAGCGAGCCAGCCTGGGGGCTGTGGTTGCTCTGGGGAGCTGCAGGAGGCTCCTCAGGAATCAAACCAGCTACATGTATTGAGGGGTTGACAGCAGGGGTCGCTGTCACAGCCACGGACTCAGGCTGCTGGGGGAGGCAAGGCATGGCGGGAACAGCCTCTGCTTTCTGTGAAGTGGTGTTCAGAAACGTTTAATAACATGCGCTACCGGGGGGGCCCCCACACCCTCACTACAGCAGCCCTGCCTTCCCCTGCTTGTTCCTCTTCAACTCCCCTTACACTGCCTGACCCAGAAGCTCATGAGCCACATGGGGGGGTCCTTAACAACTCAGTTCACGAGGTCAAGGACAAGTAAGAACTTGCAACAGGACAAGTTTCTGTTGTTCACTTTGTCCGATTGGTTTTAATTCTACATTACAATACAGCTTTTTCGCTCTTTTGTTCTTTTGTTCAACACATCAGATAACAACCATGGCAGCTAATAACCTGAATAAATACACATACAACAACATGGTTAACACTGACAGTTCCAACATGCACATAATACTTTCTGGTAGCACAGTCTGAATTCACAAGGGACACAACTAGAGAGACCACATAGTTGGGAAAAAATTACAGACAGTTGACAGAGACATTTTTTTCAGTCAACATCAACAATCACACTGAGACAGAGGTCATGGCTACTGTGTATAACAGCCAAGCATATTTTCAAAAATAAGAAAAACACACACACGCAAACAAACATGGCCACAAATTTTTTTCCCCTGTTGAAATGTTAGAGTTTGACATCTTCTGCTAATATCGCCTCCAAAACACCCTCCTCACGCACACCACGGCTTCCAGACAACAGGGCAGGCGGACGGTTCTCAGAAACGGTACCTGCTGGGGGACTGGAGCCTTGAACCCGGCGGGGTCTATCCGGGTGAGGGGCTCGGGCTGCACAGTGTGCTGGTACCCGGCATACCCAGGCGGCTCTTGGACGACCGCTGGGTCCTCGCGCACAGGTTCTGAGGACCGGGAGATGGCGGGCTCTGTAGGTGGGCCTGCCTCATCGTTGAGCGTCTCATCTAGCTCCTGGTCCGTGTAGGCTCCCCCCTCTGTGTCTGTGTCTTCGTAATCTGACGTGTGCCGGCTGTCCGTGCTGTACATGGAGTACTCGCTCCCAGGGGCTGACAGGTAGGACAGCCGGTCGTCATGGAGGTCCAGGTCGTCATCAGGGGCTCCATCCGCCTACAGGAGGGAAGGGAGGAATAGCCAGGAAAGAAATAGGAAAAAGAGGAGTGCCACCAGCAGCATTAAAAGACAGAGGAAGAAGAGATGACAGAAGAAACAATTCCAATACAATAAAGGGTTAATTAAATTCACGAGCAAATTGACAGTGAAGTGGTGCCGAACTGTTGTTTCCAACTTGTTTGTTGTGAATATTAACTCTTTAGTTTGCATTAATGTATCTTGTATGTACATGAACACAGTGCTCATCTATAACTATGCATACGTGACATGACACCGAAATGCTGGGATTTTGGCTCACCTTGCCCTCTGAGACCCAGACCAGCTGGTTCTGCTGCTGCTGGACGGTTTCCTTGAGTGCCCCGTACCAGCCGTCGTTCATATTGTTCATGTTGATGGTGGCTGCAGGACACGGAGTAGAGGAAGAAAAGTGAACGGCACTACAGGTAAGCTTCACCAAAAACAGAGAGGTGTCAAGTAGGTGACAGGATGGTGTTTAAAAGACTGTAACAAAAGAGGAGCTGATCCTATTTGTGGGTCATACAGATGAGCCGCTCTCTCATACCCATGCTATTATGGCATTGGTCCTCACCAGAGGTTAAGGTGGTGGAATTTGCTACTTTTAATCTTGTGATTAAACATAAATAAGGGTAATATTCATAATATTCTGACTAATGTTTTGTCCCATTCACCTGTGGGTTAAGTACTTGAGCAGTCTTTTTAGGTAACGCTGTGGTAACGCTTTTTTTTTTTAGTGGGGAGGTATTATGGCCTTGGTCCTAAGGCCTTTAGATTTGTGTGTGCATGTGTATGTGTGGCCTCTGTCTCTCATCAACAGGTGGAGCTCTGGTGGCAAACTGAAAGCATAATACCACTGCCCAGCCAATTATGAAGAAGCATTTAAGGAATGTGAATACCTAAATCAGGAGAAGGAGAGAGAAAGGAGGAGACCTGTGCTAGGAGTTGTGTGGTATATTTAGTGTACTGTTTATCTTTGGTGTTCTTGTACTCATTCACTAATGGCCACTCACTAGCGGTGTAGAATCTCTGAACATAGTGTAAAATAGTTTTTCAAATTTGTAGCCCTTGTAAATGCTTGCAAATATCAAGTAACTAATGGAAAGGGGTGAGTGCCATTTTCTTTGAACCTTTTTTTTCCTCTTGGTTTTCACTATGGGGAGGGAGCCAGGACAGAATGGTGTACCTTTGTTTTTGTTTTTTTAGGGTAGTTAACACAAAGGACACAGATTTTTTTGGTCATTTTACTGGCTTCGCACACCCTTGGAGAAAGGGCGTGGTTATTGGGTTAGACTAATAAAAGTAATAGTTTTTTTTTTTTAAAGTATATCCAGGTTTTGGTTTCTTTCTGGCTGGGTCAATTTTTTCCTCTTTACCTGTGTTAGGTCCTAACCCTAGACTGGGCTGTAACAGATGTACTCTCCCTGTCATGTACTATATTACTCACCTGTGAAGAGGTGGTGGTTGTTCTTCCTCAGCTTCAGCGCGCGCTCATACAGCTTCCTAGCACTCTTCCTAGACTCGGGGCACAGGCGAGTCCTCATGTTCTTTACCCCCTGCTTGCTGTCTGGGTTTAGGAACACCACAATGGGGTACCACTGTGCGTAGTTGAGCCGGTCAACTGCATTAGGTGTGATATCCAGCACTGCATGCTTATCCTGAGGGAGGCAGTAGCAAAGTGGTTAATAACTTCTAATCAAGTACTTGTTTAAAAAACAGGCCTGCCAGAGCTTTGTGTAAGACATTGATGAAATGTCCGCTCACCCTGTCGATGATCTGTTTGATGGTGTGAAGGCGGATGATTCCAGAACTGCGCTGGTCTGTTCCTGCATCTCTGGGCTCACTCTCTGCACAGGAAGAAACATTAACGTTATTCTTGACTTTATAGTGCTACCCAAAGTTAAAGTTAAATTGGAGCTTGACAGACTGATAACCATGTCTAATGCTAAACTTAAACTGCACTGTCTCCTACATCCTCTTGCACCGTTCTTCAGTAGCAACTGCCTACCTGTCGAAGTTTAAGATACTATACTAAACCAATGACAACACAGAAAAAATGTAGGCAGGTTATTTACACAACAGAAAACATGGAAACTTTCAAAAAGTAAAAAAAAAAACATTTAATACTAAAAGTGGAATTAGATGAAAGATACCACCGAGACCACATGCTGTACTAGGTTGTGATCTATGTAGCTAATGAGCCCTGGGAGCCCAAAGGAATATCATTCAAATAAAGGTGAAGTCCATGCACCTTACAGCTTCCTCCTGCACATTTAACCATCTGTTTCCAAAAACCATTTTTATTACTCCAGTCCACTATCTGCAGATGTTAGGAAAGCATCTAGAAGAGCTGATTGTCATTTACCACTCTAGAGTACTCCACAATAAGAGAAGAGCAGTGTTGTGCTTTTATACAAAATCCAAACCAAATATGAGTATTTATGAACTCTTACCAATTAATTTATTTATCTATCACACTCCTATTATCTATTATCCATTTCATACTTCACTTTTTGTTTGTTTGTACTGTGTATGCTTCTTTCGTGTCTGTTCAGTGTATCACGCAACCTGGTCCAGGAGAAATTAGTTCTCCTTGGACAACTGAACAATTGGAGAATGGCAAAGTGAACCTTGATTTCTCAGTTGCACAATAGAGAAAGAAAATAGCTAGAGACAATTATTTTTCAGTCTTCTTAAGTAAATCTACATTGATAATGATGCAAAACTGATGTCATCAAAAAAGGAAAACGTCCATTATGTTCACTGAAAAGAGCTCTAAAGACTTTCTACCCTCTTAAATATTATATTTTTAGTGTATGTAGGTAAACAGGCACGATATATGTTAAAAATGCAACTGGGAGCTTCTTGGCAACTTTCTGTTCTCTGTTGCTTGCTATGCCCCTGTTCAAAGGTGAGCAAGTTGGAGTAAAGTGTGGAGAAGTGTGATGAGATGAGCACTCACTTGCTAACTCAAAGACATCTGGCTCCTCTCTGGCCAGTTTCTCTCGTGCAACATCTGCGATAGGCCCAAAGATCACCACAGGCCTCAGGAAGCCAGCTACCCAGAAAATACAAACAGCATCATTGTGACGCTCATTATTGCCAGATAACCAGAATAACTTACAATCAGGGTCATTGCAATACAGCAGATTTCTGTTTAAGATGGAACAGTGACACTAGTTTCCTAACACAAAAAGTACAAAAAACCTGGTTGCAAACACCCCCCCAGCGACAGTGCTCACCTTCCCTCAGCACCACCCTCTCATAGGCGGGAAACTTAGTTTGGACCGGCTGGGCTGACAGATCCTCTCTGCTCTTGCGAAGGTTCCTTTTGGAGCTACGCAGACCACGGAACCTCCAAAAGTCAGCACGGTCACCACCTGGGGTTTTTGGAAGCGTGTACTGCACGCTGGACAGCTGCTCAGCCCTGAGGAAGAATCAAAATGCAGGGTCCTAGACCAGGGCATTGGGGAGCAGCCATGGTGTTTGTCATCTGACTGCAGTTTGGCTTACGGGGTGATAAAATACATGAAAAGGACATTGTACTCTGGGTGCAAGTAACTTTTTCTGTGCAGTTTCGTCAGTGGTTACTTTACTGCTATTCAAAGACTATTATGCAAGATGCTTCCACTGAGTTATAAAGATTGCCACTTAGGTGAAGATGGTGAAGGAACCTGAGATGTTTGATACATACAATGTAATCTTTATTTTGTGCCTCAAACCATATGCTGCACTTTGATTTAAATATGCAATAAAAACAGCCTGATCTTGTCTATGTCTGCTGTTGGCATCATTTTGGCATGTATGATGTCGTCATGAAAGAGCTATTTCATTCACAAGGGCGAGATGATAAATGATCATTGCATGTTCACTGGCCACGTACACTACTTTGATCCCTAGATAATTTTCATCCTTTCTCTCATACATTTTTTAGTAAGGCCACAGATCAGTTCAAGTCACGAAGATCATTAAAGTGTTTTGTTTCACTATTTGTAAAATGCCCACGCTGCAGATTCGTGTCATAGAACTACATCCACCCTAGCTTACAATCACTAGGGCAAAGGTTTTCCATGTTTAGCTGCTCTCTGTCCTTCCAGTCTCAGCATTCTGTACATTGTTCTCAAGGCCATATGATCCAAACTTAAAGGTCTAGTGTTTCAGCACTTGAAGGTGATCTCAAAAGACAGTAAATTAAACCATAGGGTCAGTACCGGTTTTTGTTAGGGATAATTCCTCTCTCTACTTCTTGGTGGTTCTTTCCAATTCGTATGGCCAGCCAGGAGCCAAGCTTGCCATTGTAGAGCGTATCGACCACACGGAACACCTCGCCCTTGTTGAAGCTGAGCCCGTAGGGAGATTCCTTCTCGTACTCAAAGTGTGTGCGGATGTAGAACGAGTCACCCACGTCTGACTCCACAATTCTGCGGTACACTGGTGAGCAGAAACGAAAGAACAAGAACAAAAGGAATAAAGACAATTGTTTTAACACAGTGCAAAACCCAGTGGAGTAGAGTGCAGAAACATGTGCACCAAAACAAAAAAATTAGAGAAAATTCTTCTATAAATCTATTTCCACACTGGATAGTGTGATAGTCTGACACTCAATAAACATCACTAAAATGGAAGGCTACTGTAAAAACACCCAGATAACCCCTTCCATTGCAATACTAGCACTCACCATCCTTCTTCTTCTGGGCCAGGATAGTAACCTCCTCGCCCTTTGGAAGATCAAGGAGGAAGAGCACTGCTTCTTCTCGAATTATATTTGTGAAGTCCACACTGTTTACCTAGCAGAGGGAGAACAAGGAGGTTGATGCAATGGAACACTGTGATTCAAGCTGTATTGTTTTACCTTCTCCCCTCCCCAATCCCTGTTGAGCAGGACACAATGCAGTGTTTACAGCTGCGAATATTCAAACAATACCCATATGGCCTGAGACAGAAAACCAAATAATGTTCCTTCTATTTTTCACTAGCTTTCCCATCTTTATTTTGGAAAGAACAAAAAGGAAAATTAGGAAACAGTCATAGCCTGCTGTCTTGTGAACCACAGATAAAAAAGATGTCCCAGATGTCCCAGAAGCAGGCTCATATTTGACTGTTCTTTGGTTTAAAGACTGTTTCTAGAGATGTAAACCTCAAAGACCACAGCCAATTTTGGTATTAAATGAAACTAAAAGAAAAGCATGGCTGTGTTGCCTAAAAAAAAAAAA